>JASAND010027092.1:0-17448 GCA_030248195.1 Trissonchulus latispiculum
TTTGCCGTCTGCAGGGTCATGTTACCAACCGCTTCCTGGAGGTCCATACTAGGCTCTACTTGGCGTCTCAAAACTTTGTCCATAGGGGTTTTCTCGCGTGCCCAGCTCATTTCCGGTATCCGTTTTGCCGTCCGACGCACCTAATTTGCTGGGCTGGTTCCACTTTGGGTTGTCGGGAGGGTCAACGCCTGAAACCGCTTCCTGGAGGTCCATATTACCTTTTCACCTGGTCCTCCGAAAAACTTATCTATTGGGGTTGTTTCTGGTGCGCCCAGCTCATTCTTCCCGGTATCCGTTTTGCCGTCCGACGCATCTCATTTTGCCGTGCTAGTCCCACCTTAGCCGTCGGGAGGGCTGTCGGATGGAGGGGCCGATGTAGTCGAAATTAAAACTTTTCAAAGCGGTCAAATTTGGCTTCAAACGAAAGCTCTATGAGCTGAGCAACTTTTTTCCATAGGTCCCGTGCACCAAAGTGCTGTAGAGTGCCGTGGTGGGGTGCGGGGACTTGTGTCGATTTTGGGTCAAAAATTAATTTTCAAAGTGGTCAGAAGGCTCGCATCGAACTGAACAACTTCGCATGTAGTCCCCACGACCCAAACTTTCGTTGTAGTCGGCCGGATTTAAAATTTCGCTTCTCAAATGGTAGGACAGACAGGCTCCAACACACATATTATCCCTCTTTTTGTGTGGAGCATTTTTTGGTCTAGATTTTAATATCTATTCTGAGTACATCCAAACTCGGAGGGTGTATATTATGGTAAGTTTCTTACGTTTCCCGCAAATTTTTGGGAGGGGGAAATTTTTGTGAGTTTTGGTCCGATTCCAGCGCCGAAATTTGGCAAAACTTGCCAGGCCACCCCGAACATACCGGAAATTCTTGGGGTTAAGCGAATCACTTGTATCTGTAAGGCACCTACCGCGCTTTATGATTTTATCCGACACCGTCACACCCACACACAGAGACCCGGGGTGACTGGAACTGGAACCCACGGCGGAAAAACCCACTTTCAAAAAATTAAATTTTTTCTAACCATTGACCGAGAAGGTCAAACCAATATATACATACGTATATACATTTGTTCTAATAGAGCCTATAGATTAAATTGGCATAAGTTTTAATTGGGTTCGTACTGTTATGGGTGGTCCACACCCCCTTCCCCGGACACTAGGTTTTGCCATTTCAAGCTTCAAAATTTCAATTTTGACCAAAAATGCTTATTTTTGTCTTTTAAAAATTCGGTTTACGGTTTGGCTCTAAAATTACGAGTTTTAAAAACACGTTTTCTACACGATATGATGCTTAAACTGCCGAAAATAAACAATTTTTAAAATTTTTAAAAATTTGCCTATGTTTATATATACGTTAATATTTACATATTTGCTAAAGATACAACATTTTCAACAATTCATAGTGATCTCAATTTTAGTAAAAAAACTAATATATTTTGATGCAGCTGTACTCGGTACATTCCGGTTTTTCATTTTAACGGTTAGTTTTGTTCACCGGCAATTTGCCAGAAATTTTTTTTGGGATGGGTTTTTCCCGCATATGGGCTTTTTTGTCTCGCAGAGGGTTTTTTCTCAACCGGTTGTTCAGAATACTTTTCAAGTTGGTCGGCACATTGTGAGAGGCAAATTTGGCAAATTATAAGAAAGCTTGTATGACTGTTTTTCAGCATTTCGACATGTCAAACCGCCCCCACGTGTCCCGCCAAAAAATCAGCAACATCACTTTTCCCGCTTGACTATAGTTACGGAAAAAAAAAACCTACATTTTCGGAATTTTGGCTGGAACTTTATTATAGAAGGGAAATCTGAGATTTTTTTATCCCAAATTCATTTGCGTATTTAGAACTTCTTTTCTCCTATTGCACTCTTGTAGGTTGTACTGTTAATAACGTATAATGCAAAAAGTGGGGGGAAAAAACTTCAATGGGGGGAAAACCGCAAATAAAGTAAATAAACCCACTTTCACAGGTCTTAAAAATTGTTCTATCGCAATTCTCAAATTTCCAGTGTGGGGCTCAACCCTTTTTTAGTTAGGTATGAATAAAAAAACCTGACGAAGTGCCTTTACCCATGTGCTGCTGAAATGCAAGTTGCAAAATAAATTCCCAGCCAAGTTCTTCATGAATTTAACACATAAATATATAAAAATGCTAAAAATGATAATTACAAAACTTTGCCATTCTATCGTGGTTTTTCACGTAGAATTGGCTGCTGTGTCCACAATTGCATTGGGTCCCTTTCAGCGAATGGCACTTTTAGTTTTTAGCCCCTAGCTATTAGGTGTTAAAATTGTCCTGAATTGACCGCAGTTAGATGACGCAGCGTGCTCACATATGTCAAGCCATGGTCCTGTTTCTCTTGCAGCCAGTTGCTGTCTTTCAAAATTGGTGTTTTCAGCGGGCTCTTCTGTTGCATATGGACGGTTCTGCAAGTTGCCATCATTGCATCCCTAGCCCAACCCAATGTTGCATCGGTCCAAAGATGGTTGAACCAAAAAGTGCAGTTGTCATTTTCAAAATGTCAAAATGGGGCAAGAGTGAATAAATGACTTGATTCAGACATAGGTTAGAAGAGTCTAAAGCCTTTTCGCTGGTATGTTTTGGGAGCCTTGCCCCAACCCACGACCCAGAGGTAAGGGTTTCTTCATTGCAAAATTGCTACAAACCAAATGAGTCATGAATTTTCCACTTTTTTGAATCGCACATTTATTGCATTTCAGGAAAGTAGCCAGTGATCCGATTTTTCGGAGAGACTTTAAAAATTTGTTCAGTTCTTCAGTATGTTGAATTGTCTGAAGAACACCATTGCAAAATGTACTTCACAATTTAGCCCTGCCTCAGATTCTCCCGTCGAATAGGGATTAATGTTTCCTTGTCTACTGGTGTCTTGGATCCACAAAGTGACATATATACAGCCCACCTTAGAAGATCCAGGATTTCGCGACGGGGGGCGGTAAAATTTCTCCAGCGGGGGTCTGGGGGGCGGAGCCCCCAGAAGTTGAAGAAATTTTTTGTTTTTGCAATGAAATCGGTCTTAGGATCTTTAATTCTTTTTATACTGAAGAACTGAACAAATTTTTTAAAATTCTTGACATTTTTAGGCAAAAACGGTAATTTTCTCCGAAAAATCGGATGCATTTCAAGCCTTTTCTTCACAAATGCAATAAATATGCGGTTAAAAAGTAGAAAATTCGCGCCGAAGGCGCGAAATTTTTTGGTTTTTTGCCCTTTTTCCTCTTTCTCTCCTTAATTTTTCCTACCTTCGAATCGCGACGGGGGGGGGGGCGGCCCCCCCCCCCCCCCTGGATCCGCCCCTGATATATATATATATATATATGTATATATATAGCCATGGGGTGAAAAAAAACCCACCCCCTTTTTGGGGGGAAAAAAAACCCACCCGCCTCCTGGGTCATGGGTTGGAGATATGAGCTCCAAAACATACCAGCAGGAAGCGCGACTCTTTCTAACCTATGTATGCAAAGATCAAGTCATTTGGTTCACTCTTGCTTATTTTATGACATTTTGAAAATGACAACTACTTTTTGGTTCAACCATCCAAAAATTTACCAAAAGTTTGGACCGATGTAACTTTTGACTGGGTTGGGCTAGAAAAGTTTTGCAAATATCTGCAATGATGGCAACTCTTCCTCTTTGCACACAGCCAAAATTAGACCGATCCGCTGTACCGTTAGTCTGGCACATTGCCAAAAGTGGCGGGGAAAAAACCCACTTTGGGGGAAAAAAGCCCACCCGAATTTTTTTGAAAAAATTTTTAACAACTCAACACGGAAACAATTAGAGACCATAGCACGGTACTATCGAGCACGCTGCGTCATCCTATGCGGTCAGATTCGGACAATTTTGCTTACCTGGCTAGCTAGGGGCTAAAAACCTTAAAAGTGCCATTTCGCAGCTGGAGGACCCAATACAGGTACAATTGTGGATTTTAACAGCCAATTCTACGTAAAAAACCATTCTCTACACGATAGAATAATAAGTTTTATCAAATTACATCATTTTTAGCATTTTTCAAAAATTGCCCTATGTTTATGTGTTAAACTTCATGAAACCTGGCCAGTTGATGCAGCATTTTCAACGGCACATGAGATCCCAAAAAAAGCTACTTAGATCGGGTTTTTTGATTCATACTAACTAAAAAAGGGTTGAATTTTACACTGGAAGTGTCAGAATTGCGATAGAACAATTTTTAAGACCTGTGAGGGGTGGGTTTATTTTCCCCCCATTTGGGTTTTTTTCCCCCCATTGGGTTTTTTTCCCCCGCTACTTTTTGCATTATACCGCTCTAACGGTACAACCTACAGAAGTGCAAATAGGCTTAAAAGAAAGTTCTAAGTACGCCAAGTACGATGGTATATAAAGTTCTCAGATAACCCTTATAATAAAAAAGTTCCAGCCAAAATCCGAAAATGTGGGTTTTTTTCCCCCCATGGCTATAGTCAAGCGGGAAAAACCCACTTTTCAGATTTTTGGCCAGAACTTTTTAATGGTTTGACATATCGAAATGCTGAAGGCCTAGTCGTAAGCTTTCTTATGAGCTATAGAACACCTCTCTAGGGTGTGCCGTTAGCGAGAAAAATTGTCCCAAACTGGCGGGGAAAAAACCCACTGCGGGACAAAAGCCCATATGCGGGAAAAAACCCATCCCAAAAAATTTCTGGCAAGTTGCCAGGAGCATTTCTAACCATTCCAAATGAAAGAGCGGGTTGTTTTTAGTACAACTGCATCAAAATATATTAGTTTTTTTACTAAAATTGAGGTCATATGGTTATTTGAAAATGTTGTATCTTTAGCACATATATATATATGTACGTATATATAAACATAGGCAAATTTTGAAAATTTTTAAAAATTGTTTATTTTCGGCAGTTTAAGCATCCTATCGTGTAGAAAACGTGTTTTTCTTGTATTTAGAGCCAAACTAGACCCATTTTAAGGCAAAAATAAGCATTTTTGGTCAAAATTGAAATTTTGGCTTGAAATGGCACCGTGTCCGATTTAGACCCCCTGGACCACCCATAACAGTACGAACCCAGGTAAAACCTATACCAATTTAATCTATAGGCTCTATTAAACAAATGTATATACGTATGTATATATTGGTTTGACCTTTCCGGTCAATGGTTAGAAAAAAATTTAATTTTGAAAAGTGGGTTTTTTCCCGCCGTGGGTTTTTTCCTGCCAACTCCAGGTCACCCCCAGGTCGCACCGGAGGGATCAGAGCAGTGTGGCATATATCATCATGAAGCGCAACAGATGCCCTACAGGTACAAATGATTCGCTTTGGTCTAAGTCTTTCCAGTAGTTCAGGGTGGCCCGGCAAAGTTTGCCAAATTTCGGCACTTGGTCGGACCAAAATTTCCAAAAATTTCAAAGTCCCAAAAATTTGCAGGGGAGCATAGAGAGCTACCATAATATATACACCCTCCAGGGTTATTTTGGATGCTCTTCAAGATAGGCTATTAAAATCCTAGACAAGTAACAAAAATGCTCCGCACAAAAGGGGATAATATGTGTGTTGGGCCTGTCTGTCGTTTAAATTCCGGTTGAGAAAGCAAGTATACAAATCCGACACAGCAAGTTTGGGTGGGTGGTTCTATGCGAAAGTTGTTCAGTTCGATGCGGGCCTTCATTTGACTCGAAATTTGACCACTTTTGAAAATTTTAATTTTTGACCCAAAATCGCCTAAGTCCCCACCCCACCCCACCACAGCACTCTACAGCCACTTTGGGTACGCAGTTCTATGACAAAAGTTGCTCAGCTCACTTAGAGCTTTCGTTTGAAACCAAATTTGACCACTTTTGAAAAATTTTAATTTCGACCACTTGACCCCCTCCATCCGACTGACCCTCCCGACGGCTAAGTGGAACTAGCACAGCAAAATAGGTACGTCGGACGGCAAAACGGATACCGGGAATGAGCTGGGCGCACCAGAAAACCCCAATAGACAAAGTTTTCGGAGGCCAGGTAAAGCCTACTATGGACCTCCAGGAAGCGGTTTCGGACTTGACCCTCCCGACGGCAAAGTGGAACCAGCCCAGCAAAATTAGGTGCGTCGGACGGCAAAACGGATACCGGAAATGAGCTGGGCGCACCAGAAAACCCCTATGGACAAAGTTTTGAGACGCCAAGTAGAGCCTAGTATGGACCTCCAGGAAGCGGTTGCCGACATGACCCACCAGACGGCAAAGTGGAACCAGCACACCAAGATGGAGGAGTCCTACGGCAAAAAGGACACCGGGAATGAGCTGGGCGCACCAGAAAACACCTATAGACAAAGTTATGAGAGGCCAGGTAAAGCCTACTATGGACCTCCAGGCACGGTTTTTTTTTGTGTCCAGGAGCGTGTCCAGACACAAATTTTCTTAGCTGGACACAAAAATTTTTAGCTGGACACAAGGTAGACACAGCTAAATTTTTCATAGAGAAGCGTCCAGAAAAAATTCCTGAGCATCCCAAATCTTTAAAAAAGCTCTAACTTTTCTGGGGGGCTATCGCCCCCCAGACCCCCCGCTCTTATCCTTACATTTTTCTCCTTTAGGCCTTGGTCACCTATCTTAACTTGGTTAATCTTTCCACAACTATGTACCTACTTACTCTAATGCTTAACATTTCGATTTTTACTTATTTTATTTATATTTAACTTAATTTAATAATTTCTTAGAAAATCCGCCTCTAGGGCGAAGTTTCTTTAGCAAATCCATGAAGTTAGTTCGATTTGGCAGTTGAAATTTAAAGGTAACTTTAGCCATTATTTGTGCAAAAATTAGCCAATATGAATTTCTTAGAAGGCTAGTTTTTAAAAAATTCTTCGGCTTCTGGGGGGCTCCGCTGAAAAAAAAAACTGCGACATTCCGCACTTTTTTTGAAAATTCCGCAACTTTTTTCGGAGGTCTGCGTAAAGTTCCGCAAAAGTTTTTGACCTTGAGTAGAAATTTTCAGTTATCTCTGATAATGAATACAAGTGTTTCAGGTACTTTTTGCAGAAAATTCCAAAAACATTTCGTGCCTTCGGCGCGAATTTCTATATTCATGTCTTTCAGTGCTATCCGAGATAGAATACTTAGTGAAGGCTTATGCAATGAAATTTTTTAGTACGTATATATATATAAACCAATTTCCTAAAATATCTGAAGAAGTATATACGTGCGTACACATACTAACCATACTCACTCTAGTGTTCTGTGAAGTTGTATGCATTCGTTGTATATACAGAGTCGTGGAAATTTACATATACCTAACCAGTTTAGACACCAAATTGCACAAGAGAATAACCCATTTGTAAATGTTGCCAAACCATAATTTTAAACAATTTTCGCCCTGTGGCAGCTTGTTTATATTTTGGGTCTTTACTGGCTGCCGAAATCAAAGTTTTACAAAATTTTCTCAGCAGGCCCCCCAGACCCCCCGCATCTCTACATTTATATAAATTTTATATTCTTGTCAAAATTCTTGTCCTGTGGCTTGCGACGTCAACAAGAAAAGTGTGGCATCGGTGACCCTTGCAAATTGCTAGACAATTGCAAACAATAGACAACTATATATACGTATAATTTATTCGCAGAATAAATTTTATTCCTACACTAAAATAGCGAGTTAAATACCACTTATATAATATATTCTATATTATATAATTATATAATACATTATATTATCGCTGCGCGAAATTTTGTTTCTGGACACAACTTTTCTTAGCTGGACACAAATAAAATTAGCTGGACACAAGTTTGACACAGTCCCGATTTTCAAAAAAAAAACCCTGCCTCCAGGAAGCGGTTTCCGACTTGACCCTCCTGACGGCAAAGTGGCAGGGTTTTTTTTGTTCATTTTACTGTGCATATGCACACTTTTTTTCCAAAATGCACACTCGAATTTAAAAATGCACACATAAATGCACAGTCAAATTTTGCTTCCGCTAACCACAAAATGCTCTAAAAAAGTTCCAAAGTGCTTTAAATTTTAAAAAAAGCTCTAGCTTTTAGCTGGGGGCTGCCGCCCCCAGACCCCCGCTTTTGCTTACGTACTATTTTTCGGCCATGGCAACGTCGCAACAACCTTCCTTTGTTTTATTCTTCCTTACTAAAGCCACTAATTATTGAAATATTTCTGCTTTAGATTGTTAAGTATATATTTATACTAGTGTGCGTTCCTTCATCGTCAAAAATAAAATGCTGGATTAAGCCTATTTTTCTCAAAGCATTTCTTTACATTTTCTTCCTCTACAACGGTTCGACGTGTGCAATGCTAGCTCTCTTATTGCCGTTTGTTAATCTGTTAAAATGGTAAGAAATTGTTCATAAAAATTTCTTTCGTGTTCAAAATTCCAAACTTCTGGGGAACTCCGCCCCCAGACCTCCCCTGCGTCGACTTTCAATTTAATTTCTGCATTATATATATATACGTTAGATGTATATATTAAATGGTTACCCGCAGAACAGGGCTGAATTACACCAATACGTAATTTCAGCTCGGATTTTATCGTTACTTTGAAGAAATTCTTGAATTATATATATATAAGTAAATTTGGCAGCAAATTGACAATCCTACATATGTTGATTTTATGTTATTCAAAATTTTGCGCTTAATAGGTTCCCAGCATTGCAGATGTCAAAACCCGACACCTATATACGTTAGTTTGTATAGTTCTGCATTTGCCTAAATATATATCAGTATATATATATGTGTGCTAACCAGTTAAGATTTAAAATCGTCATCAAAACATCAACTAAAGCATGGGATTCCAGTTGAAGTCAAAAATGCGTAGAACACAAAATTACGGCCAAAAATGTACGTTATAGTTCAAAATAAGCAATTTTTTAAAAATGCACACATTTTTTCCAAAATGCACACTAGTTTTTAAAAATGCACAAAAAATGCACACTTGTCCGCAACCAAAAAAACCCTGCAAAGTGGAACCAGTCCAGCAAGATGGGTGGGTCTGACGGTAAAACTGACTGCGGGAATCGATTCTCCGTGCCAGAAAACCATTGTATGGAAGATTTGAGTTTTCAAAGTTAAATAGATAGCGAGAAATTTCGATTTTCCATTTTTCGAATTTTCGCCATTTTTGACGGGCCACTGTGGTCGCTAGGGAAGTGATAGAGAAACGCAACCTGGACCGTTAGTTAGTTCAATATATGTAATTTCTCTGGGCTTATTCTACTGGGGGGGGGCGGGGGGCCCCCCTCCATAAACACCCTCCCCCCCCAAAAAAGTGGGTGCCCCTTTTGGTACCAACTTTTGCCCTGAAAAAATCGCTCAGAAGGCCAAATTTTCAAAAATTTTCCGGCTTCGCCGGAGATTTTTAGTCGATTTTTGCCTATTTAAGCACTAAATCCGCTTATTTTTGGCGACTGCTATAAAAATAGCGCAATTTTTAGCATGTTTTCAGAAAAATTTTGAAAAATTTTCGCCCCCCCCCCCAAAATGACTCGCCCCCCGAGGGGCCCCCCCAAAGAGCCCCCCCAAGAAAAAATTCCTAGAATAAGCCCAGATTTCTGAATATAAAAAGAAATCAGCTCCAGCTCGTAATGCTCGACCTGAGCGACGACCACAAAAATGGTCACTTTTCGCTATGAGCCGACTTTGCGGCGCCACTGCGGCGCTGTGGCGCAGCTACGGCGCAAAAAAGTTGTGATTCTTAAATTCTTTAGAGGGTACTACTAGACCCCATAGCCCTTTAGGTTGGCCCACCGCTGCAGATCACGTGAAAGCGGCGACCATTATGTACAATACAACCATCAAATAGGAGAAACCGGAAAAAAAACATCGCCGCCATAACCGGTCCGGGGCGCAACTTTTTAACGGTAAGTGATACGGGGCTGAAACTTCACAGACATACTAAACTCGATGTGCTCTACAATTTGCGCATGAAATCTGCGCAGGATCTGCGCAGGATTTTGCGCAGCTTCTGCGCAGCTTATTTTACACTGTCTCCAGCCACTTTTCACACATATTATATACTGGGTTTACTTTACTGGGGGGGCGGGCCTCTTCCCCCCCCACTCCGCCCCACCCCCACTTTTTTGGGCTTCCCCCCCCACTCACCCTAAGGTGCCCAGAAAATGCCAAATTTTTAGGATTTTTGGTCAAAATTTTCAAAATTTTTCCGGCTTCGCCGGAAATTTTTGGTCAAAAATCGTCTTTTTTTGGTGCTAAAACTCAATTTTTGAGCACTTTTATGCTTAGTTATAGCAGTATATGCAGAAAACAGGCTTTTTATATGGTATTTTTGGCATTTTTAGCCCATTGTCGTAGCTAGGTTAAATTGTGCACAGACATAATACGTAAACATGTTATTGTGCTTAAACCGTCTAGCTAGTTCATTTATTGTTGTTTCTGTTCTGTAAATTGTTAATATGTTTACCTAGAAGTCTGTAATGTATTAATTATTCATGTAGTCTGGCTGTCTGGCTGTTCATTAGTTCAAAATTGCTGTAATTATAATGCTTACTTATTTATAAGTTGTCTGTTACCAGGGTTCTAAGTATCCGTCTGTTTACCTACATGTGCATTAATATTTAATAACTCTATGCTATATAAGAAGCACCCTTGTTTATTTGTCAGTTCAGTTCTGTCTGTACTCTGTGCGTGAGTGTTGTCCAGTAAACTACTGAAGTTAGGACTGAATTCAAATAGTTAGGGAGATTCCGTCTACCAGACGAGGACGTTATTCCTACGGACGCTAACAGTTCGTAGAAGTGGGCGTACTGTCCAGAATTACTGCTACGAGCATACAGCTACGTATCTCCTACGTATCGTAGGACGGATAATTCCTACCGTACTGGTAGAGGTAATCAACCATACTAGCAGCGTCTAGTTGCCTTGCGACATTTGGAGGTTCCACCGAGATCGCCTTCAGCTTGTAACCGACCTTGAACAGTGGACTCGGGAGACAAAGACCGAGGTTTTGACAAAAACAAGACACAAGCTACCAAATTCGAGCGAGTGTCGGAAAAGTTAGGTGAAATCCCTAAAACGGAAACTCCTGGTCAATCCGTCTCCTCTAAAGGTTACGGAAGAAGGGAAGCCCGTTCGACGCAGACAGATTTTTGGTGACTCCGTCCCCGAACGAAGCTCACAAACTTTACACACCAGTAAAGATATTTCCGAGACAGCTCAGCGTTGGATCGACGAGGCAAAAGAGAGACAAGACAAGTGGGCTAAACGAGTTCACACATTAGTCAAAACGGAAACTACTGACTCTGACAGTTCCGACTTTTCGGGATTCTCTCAAGCCGAAGTAGACAGTACCGCGGATCTAATAGCGAGACTATACCCAAATCCAACACATTTGGATCCGACGATGGCATTGCCTGACTTCTCAGGCCTACAGTCCGCCTTACAGAGTCTGTCAACACATTTCAAACAGGCCGTGCAAGGAATGCACGGAGTTACCAGTCTACTAGGGCTGAGGTACTCAGGACAAGCACAAGAAAGCTGGCGTGATTTTATAGATTCCTTTGAAATTATCAGCACTGCCAATGGCTGGACGTCAGACGAAAAGGCACGTATGCTGCCGGTCTGCCTACAAGGGCAAGCTAGGGACATCTATGCTGCCATGGATGCCACAACAAAAACAAACTTCGGTGCTTTAATAAAAGCCTTAAAAGAATCGCTTGAGCCGGCAGAAATGGCCAGATTCAGGAGTGCACAGCTGCATAAACGTACTCAACACCTACAGGAACGTGTAGCAGATTTTGCTGCCAGCATTAAAAAGCTTGTCAAAGGTGCATATCCTAACTTCGACCAGAGTCATCAGGATACGCTGATGATGGAATTTTTCATCGCTGGACTTCTGCCACACTACGGCAGGCTAGTAATGTCAAAAGAACCGTCCAGTTTTGAGGAGGCCCTAAAGTATGCGAAGCTAGTCGAAGCTGGAGAATATCTCACAGCCGGACTTGGCCCAGCCGGTACTCCCGTCGCTAAGGCGAAGGATCAAACACTCTATACGAGCACAAACACGGAACTTACGGAACTTAAAAATGCCTTGACATCTTTGCAGGAACAGTTCCAGAAATTTTCGTTTGACCAACAAAGGCAAAACGGATATATGCAAGGAGTTTTGGCCAACAACAATAACCAAAATACGGCCCGATCATTTGGAAGACCGGATCAGCGTCCACCGGGGCGACAATGGACTACAGATAACCGAGTTATCTGCAACTATTGTAAAAAACCAGGCCACTACGTGATAAACTGCAGAAAGCGTCAGAGGGACAGGGGAACCGATAACGGTCCTGTGACTGGCACCTAACCAGCACACCAAGATGGAGGAGTCCTACGGCAAAAAGGACACCGGGAATGAGCTGGGCGCACCAGAAAACACCTATAGACAAAGTTATGAGAGGCCAGGTAAAGCCTACTATGGACCTCCAGGCACGGTTTTTTTTGTGTCCAGGAGCGTGTCCAGACACAAATTTTCTTAGCTGGACACAAAAATTTTTAGCTGGACACAAGGTAGACACAGCTAAATTTTTCATAGAGAAGCGTCCAGAAAAAATTCCTGAGCATCCCAAATCTTTAAAAAAGCTCTAACTTTTCTGGGGGGCTATCGCCCCCCAGACCCCCCGCTCTTATCCTTACATTTTTCTCCTTTAGGCCTTGGTCACCTATCTTAACTTGGTTAATCTTTCCACAACTATGTACCTACTTACTCTAATGCTTAACATTTCGATTTTTACTTATTTTATTTATATTTAACTTAATTTAATAATTTCTTAGAAAATCCGCCTCTAGGGCGAAGTTTCTTTAGCAAATCCATGAAGTTAGTTCGATTTGGAAGTTGAAATTTAAAGGTAACTTTAGCCATTATTTGTGCAAAAATTAGCCAATATGAATTTCTTAGAAGGCTAGTTTTTAAAAAATTCTTCGGCTTCTGGGGGGCTCCGCTGAAAAAAAAAACTGCGACATTCCGCACTTTTTTTGAAAATTCCGCAACTTTTTTCGGAGGTCTGCGTAAAGTTCCGCAAAAGTTTTTGACCTTGAGTAGAAATTTTCAGTTATCTCTGATAATGAATACAAGTGTTTCAGGTACTTTTTGCAGAAAATTCCAAAAACATTTCGTGCCTTCGGCGCGAATTTCTATATTCATGTCTTTCAGTGCTATCCGAGATAGAATACTTAGTGAAGGCTTATGCAATGAAATTTTTTAGTACGTATATATATATAAACCAATTTCCTAAAATATCTGAAGAAGTATATACGTGCGTACACATACTAACCATACTCACTCTAGTGTTCTGTGAAGTTGTATGCATTCGTTGTATATACAGAGTCGTGGAAATTTACATATACCTAACCAGTTTAGACACCAAATTGCACAAGAGAATAACCCATTTGTAAATGTTGCCAAACCATAATTTTAAACAATTTTCGCCCTGTGGCAGCTTGTTTATATTTTGGGTCTTTACTGGCTGCCGAAATCAAAGTTTTACAAAATTTTCTCAGCAGGCCCCCCAGACCCCCCGCATCTCTACATTTATATAAATTTTATATTCTTGTCAAAATTCTTGTCCTGTGGCTTGCGACGTCAACAAGAAAAGTGTGGCATCGGTGACGCTTGCAAATTGCTAGACAATTGCAAACAATAGACAACTATATATACGTATAATTTATTCGCAGAATAAATTTTATTCCTACACTAAAATAGCGAGTTAAATACCACTTATATAATATATTCTATATTATATAATTATATAATACATTATATTATCGCTGCGCGAAATTTTGTTTCTGGACACAACTTTTCTTAGCTGGACACAAATAAAATTAGCTGGACACAAGTTTGACACAGTCCCGATTTTCAAAAAAAAAACCCTGCCTCCAGGAAGCGGTTTCCGACTTGACCCTCCTGACGGCAAAGTGGCAGGGTTTTTTTTGTTCATTTTACTGTGCATATGCACACTTTTTTTCCAAAATGCACACTCGAATTTAAAAATGCACACATAAATGCACAGTCAAATTTTGCTTCCGCTAACCACAAAATGCTCTAAAAAAGTTCCAAAGTGCTTTAAATTTTAAAAAAAGCTCTAGCTTTTAGCTGGGGGCTGCCGCCCCCAGACCCCCGCTTTTGCTTACGTACTATTTTTCGGCCATGGCAACGTCGCAACAACCTTCCTTTGTTTTATTCTTCCTTACTAAAGCCACTAATTATTGAAATATTTCTGCTTTAGATTGTTAAGTATATATTTATACTAGTGTGCGTTCCTTCATCGTCAAAAATAAAAGGCTGGATTAAGCCTATTTTTCTCAAAGCATTTCTTTACATTTTCTTCCTCTACAACGGTTCGACGTGTGCAATGCTAGCTCTCTTATTGCCGTTTGTTAATCTGTTAAAATGGTAAGAAATTGTTCATAAAAATTTCTTTCGTGTTCAAAATTCCAAACTTCTGGGGAACTCCGCCCCCAGACCTCCCCTGCGTCGACTTTCAATTTAATTTCTGCATTATATATATATAGTCAGGGGGGGGAAAAAAACATGCCGGAAAAGAGGGGGAAAAAACACGGTCGCCTGCTCCCCAACCATAGCAGTTGCAGCTGCCTAGTATAGCCCATTAGAAAGAGCAAGTCTAGAAGTATACCCTACAGTACCAGATTGGTTTCTGAGTTCGAATCTGTAAGCACAGTACTTGACCAAAGTTGACCTCCCAAAATGGGCCAAAATGCTAAGGATTTTCGAAAGTTTGCAAGTATATATCTAACCAACTATCCAACTTTGGCTACTATAAATTGGCATGCGGGCATAATTTGACTTGCTCTATCACATGGCAATAGTGGTTTTCCCCTGCGTCAACCCAGTAAAAAAATTTGACCATGTTTTTTTTCCCCCACATGGGGTCCACTAGAGCGGGGAAAAAAACATGGTGACCAAATTTTCAAATTTTTGCGTATGCTTCAGGAAGGCGTAACTAATGCTTCTATATGAAAGAGAATGCTTTAAAACCATTAAAAACCTCAAAATATGCCAACTTTGGGCATTTTTGAAGCTTCTAGCTCGAAAATTTGATTTGCAGCATCAACATGCTAGGTTTCATAAGTTTCAATGGTAAAAATGAAAATTTTCAAAAAACTTAAAAAACGGTGGGATATTGCAATTTTTAACACAACTAACTTATTTCTACCGATATTCTGCATATTATGGCCAGTTCCCAGCAGGTTTCATGCCCAAACTGGTTAGATACAGCGGATTTGGCATTTTGACCAAAAAGTCGGTTTTTAAGCTTTCTGTGAGGTTGGAATGGTGCCTAGGTAGTTTTGCACGCTGAAAACAGCTGAAACAACGCTTTTAAAGCACCCTAAATGGTTGGTTGGTAGAAATCCGGGCCATGTTTTTTTTCCCCGCACCATGTTTTTTTCCCCGATTTGCGGGTAAAAAAAACATGGACAAATCCTGTTATCGCCAAAGCTGAGAGAGGTATAAGAGAAGTTTGAATATACGATTGGATAGGTATTTGCCCACGGTACGTAACGGTATACTCAAACCGATCCAAATCCAAACGAAGAAAAAGTTGGAGGCTTGCTTCCCTATTTGTGTTTTCCCCCCCCCCTGACTATATACGTTAGATGTATATATTAAATGGTTACCCGCAGAACAGGGCTGAATTACACCAATACGTAATTTCAGCTCGGATTTTATCGTTACTTTGAAGAAATTCTTGAATTATATATATATAAGTAAATTTGGCAGCAAATTGACAATCCTACATATGTTGATTTTATGTTATTCAAAATTTTGCGCTTAATAGGTTCCCAGCATTGCAGATGTCAAAACCCGACACCTATATACGTTAGTTTGTATAGTTCTGCATTTGCCTAAATATATATCAGTATATATATATGTGTGCTAACCAGTTAAGATTTAAAATCGTCATCAAAACATCAACTAAAGCATGGGATTCCAGTTGAAGTCAAAAATGCGTAGAACACAAAATTACGGCCAAAAATGTACGTTATAGTTCAAAATAAGCAATTTTTTAAAAATGCACACATTTTTTCCAAAATGCACACTAGTTTTTAAAAATGCACAAAAAATGCACACTTGTCCGCAACCAAAAAAAACCCTGCAAAGTGGAACCAGTCCAGCAAGATGGGTGGGTCTGACGGTAAAACTGACTGCGGGAATCGATTCTCCGTGCCAGAAAACCATTGTATGGAAGATTTGAGTTTTCAAAGTTAAATAGATAGCGAGAAATTTCGATTTTCCATTTTTCGAATTTTCGCCATTTTTGACGGGCCACTGTGGTCGCTAGGGAAGTGATAGAGAAACGCAACCTGGACCGTTAGTTAGTTCAATATATGTAATTTCTCTGGGCTTATTCTACTGGGGGGGGGGGCGGGGGGCCCCCATAAACACCTTCCCCCCCCCCCAAAAAAGTGGGTGCCCCTTTTGGTACCAACTTTTGCCCTGAAAAAATCGCTCAGAAGGCCAAATTTTCAAAAATTTTCCGGCTTCGCCGGAGATTTTTAGTCGATTTTTGCCTATTTAAGCACTAAATCCGCTTATTTTTGGCGATTGCTATAAAAATAGCGCAATTTTTAGCATGTTTTCAGAAAAATTTTGAAAAATTTTCGCCCCCCCCCCCAAAATGACTCGCCCCCGAGGGCCCCCCCTCAAAGAGCCCCCCCCAAGAAAAAATTCCTAGAATAAGCCCAGATTTCTGAATATAAAAAGAAATCAGCTCCAGCTCGTAATGCTCGACCTGAGCGACGACCACAAAAATGGTCACTTTTCGCTATGAGCCGACTTTGCGGCGCCACTGCGGCGCTGTGGCGCAGCTACGGCGCAAAAAAGTTGTGATTCTTAAATTCTTTAGAGGGTACTACTAGACCCCATAGCCCTTTAGGTTGGCCCACCGCTGCAGATCACGTGAAAGCGGCGACCATTATGTACAATACAACCATCAAATAGGAGAAACCGGAAAAAAACATCGCCGCCATAACCGGTCCGGGGCGCAACTTTTTAACGGTAAGTGATACGGGGCTGAAACTTCACAGACATACTAAACTCGATGTGCTCTACAATTTGCGCATGAAATCTGCGCAGGATCTGCGCAGGATTTTGCGCAGCTTCTGCGCAGCTTATTTTACACTGTCTCCAGCCACTTTTCACACATATTATATACTGGGTTTACTTTACGGGGGGGGGGGGGGGGGGGGGGGGGGCGGGCCTCTTCCCCCCCCCACTCCGCCCCACACCCACTTTTTTGGGCTACCCCCCCCACTCACCCTAAGGTGCCCAGAAAATGCCAAATTTTTAGGATTTTTGGTCAAAATTTTCAAAATTTTTCCGGCTTCGCCGGAAATTTTTGGTCAAAAATCGTCTTTTTTTGGTGCTAAAACTCAATTTTTGAGCACTTTTATGCTTAGTTATAGCAGTATATGCAGAAAACAGGCTTTTTATATGGTATTTTTGGC
>JASAND010027094.1:0-14886 GCA_030248195.1 Trissonchulus latispiculum
TGTAGTAAGTTAACAAGTCGGGTGAAAGTCAATGTCAGTAAGCCTGCCAAACTTGCAATATATGTCTAAACTTTGCAGCATTCTTGTGCTAGGTTTCATAAAATACACCATCAATTTTTCATACTTGTTCATTAATTATTGAACAAAAGTTGTATTGTCTTTGTACCAAAAGTTCTATGTAACAATATAACAACAACAACAAACAGTTTATTTTGGTCATAGTACTACGTCATACATATACATACCACGCAAAAAGACCAAAATAGGATTCGAGCAAATGCTCGATCCCCTACAACAGATATGACAACATCAGCATGGAAACCTTAAAAATACAAGCACTACAGTTCTTACAATCCATTAACAAAGTATATATATATATATATATATATATCTATATATATATATATATATATATATATATATATATATATATATATATATATATATATATATATATACACAAGAGTTTCACAATAGTGTCAGAAAGCATAAATACTCGCACCAAAAAATTACATTGTAGATATACGTACACGAATACACGTATATATGTACATTACAGATTTACGTCATACTTAAGATGCTCTGAAAAATTCATTTTCTCAATCCTGTTTCTAAATACGGAAGTGCTGGCGGATTGCACAACACTACTCGGAAGGCTATTCCATACGGGAATCACGCGGTTACTGAAAAAATGTTTACTACATTCCAGCCTGCTGCGCTGAGATCTCAATTTTAAACAATTTCCTCTAGTACCAGAGTCAAAAGCAAATGAAAAGAAATTTGCAGAATTCACCCTATCTACCTCAAAAATGATCTTATATGCCTACACTAGGTCCGCTCTAAGTCGCCTTAGTTCCAAAATTTCCAGTCCTGTTGCGTTCAGCCTGTTAACAAAAGTTAGGTCTTTCAATGAGGGAATTCGTTTTGTAAATCTTCTTTGGACCGTTTCTATTTTTCGTATGTCCCCCATCAAAGACGGTGACCAAACGCAGGAGTTATACTCTAAAATGGGTCTAACATACGTCTTAAACATCGCCACCAAGAATTTAACGTCTCTACAGCAGAAGCTTCTAAAAATCAGAGCAATCTTTTGATATGCCTTAGCACAAATTTTATCACAATGAATTGAAAATTTGAGGTCTTCGGAGATAAAAACACCAAGATCCTTTATCAAAGTCGCTTTTGGGATTACTGTGCCATTTACAGATAGATCGTTTTGCAATAAAGGTCCCCCATCTCCACAAACATACTTTTATTTAAAGCAATAGAAAGTTGATTTTCAGTGGCCCACGTAAAAACATTCACACAATCCAGTTTAAAATTCTCAAAATCGTTTTCTCAAATTCTCAAAAATATTTTCATTACACACAAACTTTCATAGTCACCTTTAACTAATTAGTTAACCTATAATTATCAACAGGTGACCGAAGTTAGTTCATTATTACTTTATTACACAGGCACCATAATTAACCTAATAGGTGTCAACAATCTTACGTAATTGGAGACATAAAATTTTCATTTTCAGCCAATTGTTATAGTTGACTTTAGTAAATCATTACTAACTAATTAGTTAACTACTAAACAAAATTAGTTGACCGAAGTTAGTTCAACACATGCTCTTTCCGTTGACATAAAACTTTTCACATAAACTTTTCCCAATCTTACGTAATTGGAGACATAAAATTAAAATCACCCATTTTCAGCCAATTTTCATAGTCAACTTTAACAAATTATTACTAACTAATTAGTCAACCAATAATTACCACCAGGTGCCCGAAGTTGGTTCAATACATGCTCTTCAAGCTGACACCAAAATTAGTGAGATAAGTCTTGCCAATATTACGTTATCGCTGTCACAAAATTTTCATTTTCAACCAATACCCTTGTTTACGTCTTTAATTTCAACGAGACAGGTGCAATCAAACTAGATAAGGCGAATTGGTAAGCTTTGGCAGACAGGTTAAAGTCCTCAGTATGCTATTCCTATGAGCCTGCTAGTAGGGAGAGAAATTTTTGAAGCAAGCAGGCTGCTAGCAGGGAGAAAGACTTTTGACAGCTTTGAGTCCTCAGTGTGTTATTCCTATGAGCCGGCTAGAAGGCTGCTAATAGGGAGAGAAAGACTTTTGACAGCTTTGAGTCCTCAGTGTGTTATTCCTATGAGCCGGCTAGAAGGCTGCTAATAGGGAGAGAAAGACTTTTGACAGCTTTGAGTCCTCAGTGTGTTATTCATATGAGCCTGCTAAAAGGCAAGGAAGAGAAAAATTTTTAAAGCAAGCAGGCAGCTAGTAGGGAGAAAGACTTTTGACATCTTTGAGTCCTCAGTATGTTATTCCTATGAGCCTGCAGAATGGCAGCTAACAGGAGACTCATGTCATCTGAAGTACGTAACTACAAATCTTGGATTCCTTAAGTGTTTATTTTCTTCCTTCCATTTCAAGGTTAATACAAAGGTCCATATGTTAAAGGAAGGATAAAGGCAAGGAAAATTTAGTTATTTAAGGAAAATAAAAAATTTGTAGAAATATAGTTGGCCTTTACAACTCTGAAGCAAGTAGGTAGCAGAAGCGTCGTTGACAAACAGTCAGGTAAATAAAAAAGTTTGAAAAAAGTTTGAAAATGTTACTTAATTAAATTTGCGTACTTAATTAGACAGTTAATTAACAAACACTAATTAGGCAGGTAAACAAACTATAGTCTAGCAAACTTAAAGTTAAATACATAGGTAAAGTAGTATAGTCCAATAAGACTGTGTTAAAAATTTAGTACAATGTTACAAAGCTTATCCAAGCTAAAGGCAAAATTGGCCAACAATGACCTTGAGAACATCTGCACCCGATGATTAATGACCTTACCTGTATGATTAATTAGCTCCCATTTGACTCCTGCACACCTGTACAAACAGGTCCCATTTGATGTCTCCTATACTACTCTCGTCTACCCCTTTGGGGGGATAAAGTTCATTTGGGAACACTTGTATATTTGTATTCATAACATTCCTAGACGTGTTTGGTTTATCATGCATCGAAATTCATTTTCAAGTCAGCTTTTCGTTAGCTGATATATTGTAAGATAAAGTTGTTACATTGAGCTAACGAAAAGCTGTACAAAAATTAATCTCAGATTCGTGGTCAACGCTTCTGAAACCCCCTGGAACCAACATTTGAGCAAAAATGGTGGCAAACTTTTTGATCCCGTTTGTCTGCCCTGCCCCTGAAAATCTACAATTTAATTTTTTAAATTTTTAAAAGACTGATTGAAAGTGCGCACAATCACATTCTCACAAATTTTAAGATAATAAATCAATAATAGACAGATTAAAACTTAAAATTGATTAAAATATTAAAAATTTTCGAATTTACCTTGAATTTGCATTTATTTCTAGACGTCTTTCAGTTGGGGAGGGGCCTGATAAAGTGCAATTAGGGCTTTGGGGGGATAAAGTTTAATCCTAGTTCTTCCAAACATTTTTCTTGCTTTCTTAACCAATTATTAATTTAATATAACCAATTATTAATTTGACTATGTAAGAATCTAAACTTTGCTTGGTTTCGTTTTTGGTGTATTTCCTTGTGAGGGCGATCTCAAGTATGGATATCTAAATTCTAAAGGACTCCTCAAAACAGTATAGAGGAGCTTATGGAGTTAAGTGCAACTGGATTTTGAAGTAAAGAGCTAAGGAGGATAAATCCTAGTTCTGAGTTACACGAGTTACTCAAGTTAAAATAGTTAAAACTTCAATGTTAATTTTAGCTCAAACATTGTTTGATTGACATTGATAAATTCATAGTTTATACAGATAAATGAAAGTAAATTCACAAATGACTCTAAAAAAGAAGCTTTCATTCATGGAGTTATAACAAACTACAAAGCACTGGTCAATTTTAATCAATTAGTTTTATTTATTGCAAAACCTGTGAATTGTGATAGCTATTCCGATTTTGGTTGTGCTAGCTTGGCTACCATACCACTCGAAAAATCCATTTACCCTCAAATGTGAAAGCTAAAGTTTAAAGAAGCATTATCGCGTTGTTTCAAGTTATGTTTCGATCAAGCTGCATTTTGCAATTTCGAAACTATAAGCCAGAGCTTAGCTAAGACCTCAGTTGCAGTTATTATTGTTAATAACTATGATATTCTGCCGGTGCAAATCTTCCCCCGGGGGAAGATTTGCACCGGTGCAAAACTTCCGGGGGGAAGAATTGCACCGGTGCAAATCTTCCGGGGGGAAGTTTTGCACGGGGGGAAGATTTGCGCCGTGACACCATCACAATCAAACATAACAATGGAAAACTAAAAATAGCCAACATAAAAACGATTATATAAAGCTAGGTTGAATTTTAACCCTATTTAAAAAAAAACGGGTGACGAAAATTTTGTCCACGCCTTCTGTCCATGTCCACTGGACCCGCGGGTACCCGCGTCCACCTTCCAACTCTGGAAAGGATATACCAGAATCGGCTGGGATGGTTAGCCATTTTGGTTCAAAATCCTCATAGTAATTGAAGCGAAAGAGAGCGACTGCAGTTTCAGAAACCACCAGGAATTCTTGGATTGATCAACTGAACTGGGCATCCAGGAAATTGCAAGACATGTACCATTATTGTGCACAAAAGTAAATTCATCAACTGAGGAAAGAAAACGCTGCTCGTTTTCACTGAGAATTCAAATTTGAGTGTTGTTTTGTGAATTTTACGTGATGGGTCTAGGGCCGTTTCAGTAACCGATTTTATGTAGTTTCAGTTTCAGTAGGCGATTGAAAATCAGTTTCAGTTTCCGGCGGAGTTTCAGTTTCAGTGACTGAAACGGTGAAACATCACGAGGTAACTGCGCTCCAACTGGTTTAATTATTGAAAAACCAAGAACCAGGAACCAAGAACTTTCCTGCGGCTTTGTCAAGGTATTTAATTGTATCAGAAATTTTTGAAATGTCGCAAGAAGTCGCCAGATACACAGCTGTTTTAACAAGGGAGTGGGTCAATTTGATCCAGGTTAAGCAGTTAGGATTAGGCCAGCATTGGTGTATTTCCTTGGGGCTCATGTTTCTACTCCGTCTCCATTCTTGTTTTTGGCAACGAAAGGATTTGTGCAACAGACCAGTGATGTTTCAGGCACTGAAACTAGGTTTCCGGTACTACAAGTCACTGCCGCGGAAACTAAAATAAGAGGAGACATGATACTCTAATCAATTTTTGCTGTTTCTGAAGCCTACAAACTGCATTTTTTGAATAACCTGAAACTGAACACCCCCCTGAAACTAAAACTGAAATCATTTTTCCCCGATTGAAGCTTAAACTGATACTATAGACATCAAACTACCGATAATCCTTGAATTGGATAAACACAAGTTGGCATAGAAAACTTCTGAACCTTTTCTAGGTAGCGAGCGACAACGTGAGGCGAATATATTTCCAGCATTCATTGTTGTAATTTGACTGACTCGCGAATTAATTCGATGATTCCAAGTTTAAAATTATTAAAACGTTTCCTGACAACTAGTTATCTAAACAAATTAAAGACTGAACTAAGTACCATTTCCTCGTATCGCTGATGGATTCATTAGAAATCTCATCGGTTGACCATGTCAATTATTATCGAGTAGATTTACAACTTTATTTTGGCCAGCGGCGGAGAAATAAATCACACCAAATAGTGTTGTTCACAGGCAGCCTTGTCCAGACCGATCGGTACCGTGGAATATTTGGTCCCACATAGCTATAGCTTTTGGTAGAAGTAACCGATTTTTCTTACTTTCAATTGAAATACGATAACACGGTAATTATTATGCTTAATTATTTATGTTAATAAGTAGCTGAATTTACAATAGAAAATGCTGAAATTTTACAGGAAATCCTATCACAATTCACGTTGCATACCATTCGAAAGCTCTTGACAAAACAATTTCAACAATTTCAAAATCACACCCGTTGGATAAGCTGCACAAACATAATACGCAAAAATGTTTTGCAGTTGAAAGTATTTAGGGAAACAAATATCGCGATATAGACCAGCCGGCCCAGGTAGAGAGTAGGACGTAGGCTGGTCGGTAAACTTTTCCAGTTATCGCCTAGTGCTGACAACTAGTGTTTGAGGCCGGCCGGGGCTTCACCGGCCGGCTGCCGGCCGGCCGCCGGACGAGCGCGGGCCGGCCCGGCCGAACCCATCGGCCGGCCGGCGGCCGGTAAGCCCGTAGGCCGGCCGGCCGGCCGGCTACCGGCATAGAGCAGTTTGCAGTACAGTTATTATAACTGCTAAGATATTTATTTTCGGATGTTATCTTAGAAAAATAGTAAAGCATAGCATAAAAAATTAGTAAAACTAGATTTGGAGTCAACTTTAAGCTTAGTTGCTCTATTTTGTAAATTTCTGGTTGGTGATTTGTATCCCAGCCGGCGGCCGGCCGGCGAGCAAAAGTCGTCGGCCGGCGACCGGCCGCCGGCCGGCTTAGGCCGGCCGGCCTCAAACACTACTGACAACCATCCGCCAAGAAGACTACGAAATATTTGATACTTCGGTTTTTGTTTCAGACAGCCGACGAAGAATAGGATTGGCCAGCAGTGTGGGCCCTGGGGCCAGTTGCACAAATGTGATTAGTTGATTAGTGTAGCAGTATTTGGAGGAAAACTTTTGCCGCAGTCCACTGTTTTTGTAGTTTTTGGTACCATATTGTAGCTGTTGAAGTGCTTGAAGAACAAAACCGTCGGTTTGCTGGTAGTGGAAACTAAGCCAGGTCAGTGATTCAACGTACGTATCTAGTGACCTAAATATAAATAATACGTAAACGGAAGAAAACATATTTATTTAAGAAATATCGAACATATACAATTTCACTTAAGAGGAAAAAAATTAAAAGGAACCGAACACAGATAGGTCTCACACTATATATACAAAAAACGGCGAAATCGACTGAACTATAATATTGCAAACTTGCAAATTATTGCAAAAGCAATATTTAAATACACTATTGACTGAACTATATACTGCAAAGCTAAATGTGTCTGCAAAATTCAAACAGTACAAAATATCAAACAGGCAAACTTTGTAAATCAAGACCAAAGGCTACGTAAGACTCCAAACGAAGTAAAAACATTAAATTTCGCATTTAAATACTACAATGAAAACCTCCTCCTGACATGGCAGTACTACTTACTGCTACGTAATAAGTATCAACACGGTTTTCAGGGTCAACTTAGAATCAGTGAATAAAGTTTACAGAATATCACACTGAAATAGTTTATACAGCAGCCAAACTGTTAGTGTTCGTATACGTATACGTAACTAGTAGTGCACTGAAACTTAACTCTATTAATGTTGTGCATATGTATATACAGGGTATAAAGTACGTAAGACTTGTTTAACAATATATAAATTCCGAAATGTAATGATGAACTTTGTTTTTTTCTAATTTCTGCAACTTCAACTTTCATGGCTCAGTTCAGCTTCATTTCTGAAGTTTCGACACGTACAGGGTTGATCATTTTCAAGATCTCCCACCCACGCATAAAATGGAATATATACATCTATGCTCTAAAAACGAACACACTTCATAAGAAAAACCGAATGAACATCGTAACCAGCTAATATAGTTACGTATATAACTACGAAGCAATTACGATACAGTTGTCCAACAGTTTCGGATGACAATCCGAATAACCAGGAGATTTATGACTGAAGAATGGATGCCGTTCCAACAGAGTTTTCGGCTTCTCTCGAGATCGCATTTTGGCTGAATCCAATACCCTTTTCACTGGACTGCATCCAGAATAGAAACTGTATTCTAACAGATCCAAAGTGACACCTTCTTCCAAAAGACGCTGCCGTTCTTCAACCAACAACTTCAGAATATCCTGGAGAACGTGCTCTAATGATTCGATCTGAATCGCTTCAAGAGATCGCAAAGCGCCAAAGAACCTTCCCAGTTTGAGGCCCACTTCCGGCGAATAGCTGCTATTTCGGGGTCGGAATGAGTAGTCAATATGGACAGTCTTAAGATTAACCAATTTCTTCATATAATCCAAATAAGCATCCATCGGCAAAATGGTGCAATCTTCATAGAAAGGATCACTTGGATCTGCAAATCTGAGGCTCAAACTGGAAATACCCGGCAAAACGTGTTCCTCCAGGAAAACGTTGTCCGGATTCGTTTCCGGATCTTTTATTATGAGCGATCTGAAACGCGGTCCGACTCGAAATCCAGCTTGATCCGAGGAAAATTGAATCACATCGAGCTCAAGCTCCACCAAAACAGGACAGGAAACTTCACAACGCAGCTGAAGATTGGACAATGAAAGCCGAGCGATACTGTGTAGCAGTCTGGAAAAGGATAAACTGGAAACATAAGCTAAGGAGTTACCAAATATGAGTTCAGAGCTTTTAATAGTAAGCGACCGAAGTCTTGGCCACATAACACCGGCAGATCGAATGAGATCTTCAAAGTCGCCATCAAAATTTGTCCGAAAACGAAGAATCGCCGTTTCCAGCCGAGAAAGTTTTCCCAGATACAGTACAATGACTTCTGGCACAGTAAAGCAATGCTTCAATACTCCACAGTTCAAATATTTCAGGTCTGGGTTGTCGTCCACGATCATGTTCAGCAGATCTGCGTTCAGCCCCGGAAACCGGAGATGCTGCAGCAAACCGGAACTCGTTAGCGGATCCAGCAAACCAAGTGGAAGAGCAAAGTCACCGAAAGAAGCAAGCCTGAGACTACGTAGCTGTCGGAATCTAAAATCAAAATTCTCATCCATACAGTTGTCCATACGCTGAACAAAACCATAAAAATTCAACTCTTCCAGGAATGGACAATGTTGTGCCAATCTACTTAGAGCGGTGCATGTCAACCACGACTTTGGCACAATCAGAGATTTTAGGTGGTAGATGGAATTTTCGAAGCACGGCATGAAAATGGCACTACCACCTTGGACCAAAACTGATAAACTGGCCAAGGTAGGGGCAATAAACTGATTGAAATTTCTGTCATTACTATCGCTATCCTTAGACAAACGGATACGGCTAAAGTCCGTTTCCAAACAGTAACGGAATTGAAGGCCAGGGGCAGAGAACAATTCTGAAATGGCACGAAAATCCGACGGCTCCAAACTCTCGCCTCCGTCAGCCTCGACATGATGCAAAATCAGGGAAATATTTCTGGGCAGCATTTCCAGTAGGCGATAATCTTTGGGATTCCTCAACTGAATTCCCAGCGTATGCAAATTAGGAAAGGCTGTACTGAATCTAGCAAGAACTGATTCTCCAATCGGGTTCAACAGATATAGCTCTTTGAGATCGCAAAACCGGCTCATGATCCACCCTACTCGAGCATCCAAGATTTCGGTTTCCGATCGAAACGGAAAGGTGACTCCTGGTTCGATATGACAAGCTCCCAGAGCAAAACAGTCCACACTGCGATAAGATTGAAATAGAGAGAACGAAATTGTTTGCAGACTCTTTCCAGGAGAATTCTATGGCGCCAGGAAATCAGACGGAAAATATGAACCAATATTTCCTGAGACAGATCGAGAAGATTAAACGCTTATGACATGGCTTCAGTCCAGAACAGACTAAATATATAAAACTGACACTACATACTATGTAACAGTTTCTTCTCCTTTTTCACCGGATGCAAGAATTTTTTTTAAAAGTTGAGTGCGCCGTAGAAAGACGTGAGCACCGCTGTGCAGTGCTTTCCGTCCCAAAGGGAGCGGGGGTGTGGGGGATGCCCTTGTCCAAGATCCCCTGTGTAACAAGAAATTGCTAGATGCTTAGGTTTTTCGGTCAAAATTTGCAGAAATTATCCGGCTTCGCTGTAATTTTTCGGTCTAAAATTGTCCCCGTATAGGGGGGCGGGGGGGGGGGGCGGAAATAAAACCAACCTTTCGGATTTTCAGACGAAACGCTTTAATGCAAGGATAAATTAAAATTCTAGCAACAGCCATGAGGGCCTGCGAAGGGCTTAAAAATGAGCTATAAATCCCCTTTCTAGATCTTACCGTTAGTGAGAAATTTTCGACGAAACAGATGGAAAAGAAAACCCATCCTTAATTTTTTTGTTGGAAGGGTGCCAGAACAATTTTGACTGCACCATTCAAAAGACCGGGTTGTTTTTAGTTCGTCTGCATCGAAAAATATCAAACTTATGCAGAAATATAAGCCAAGTTTGTATTTCAAAATTTTGTGTGATTAACACGTAAAAGATTTTTGGAAAACTTTTAGATTTGCTTATTTTCTGCAGTTTAAGCATCCTCTAGGGTAGAAAACGTGATTTTCTTGTATTTAGAGCCAAACTAGACCCATTTTAGCGTAAAAACAAGCAAAATTTGGTAACAAAGGCAAATTTGGTTGGAAATGGCACCATGCCAGAATTTGATCATTTGGGCTACGCATAACGAAATGATGTCAGGTAAAGCCTACTCCAATTTAATCTAGAAGCTCTATTAACCAAATGTAAGCGTTAATTAGATCTTTGTTACTAAGGGTTTGAAAAACATTCTATTTTTAAAATTGGGTTTTCTTTTCTCGCATGTGGGTTTTCTTTTTCCGCCGAGTGAAGGTAACCCCCCAGGTCGAACCACAGGCACTAGAACCAAATAGCATATGCCGTCGTGAAGTTTATCCTCTGTATACCTATAATTCGTTTTGGCCTAGGTATTTCCAGTAGTTTGGGGTGACACACCAAAGTTGACCCTATCTGACCAAATGTTGCGACCAAAAATTCCAAAAATTTCAAAGTCTCAAAACATTTGCTGAGAAGCACCGGAGGCTACACTAATAAAAACTGTAGGGTAGTTTTGGACGCTCTTTAAAATAGGCTATCAAAATCTTATCTAGCTCATATGGCTGATCACACTGCCGATGGGATTTCTTTTCCCGCATTTCAGAGAGGGTTTTCTTGTCCCGCCGCCCTATATATGTATATTATGGAAGTACATGGTGTATATTATGGTGTACAGGCGCGTAGCCAGGGGGGGGGGCGAGGGGGCATGCCCCCCCCCGAAATCGGAGGAGAAAGAGAAAATTTTAACACCAAATGAGCATTCTGATAGATATTTCCAAAAAAATTCGCCTGCGGCGCTAATTTTCCACGAAAATATATACCACAAAAATAGCAGCTTGCACTTGAAACCGACCTCCACAGGTTCCGATTCAGCACTAATTTCTGAAAAACTTTGGCTTGCCCCCTCCGAAATTTTTTCTGACTACGCTAGTGATGGTGTACAGTACCCTGCACTCATAAGGTGACAGTTGGCGAAAACTGAAATTCGCGAACTTTGGCAGCTTGATAGCGATTTTCGTCAACTTCGGCGATTTCCGTCAGCTTCGCGAACTTCCAATTATCGCCAACTGTCCACCTTATGATTGCAGGGTACTGTATGGATTTTTACAAAATGAAGCAAAAATCTTTAAATGGTCATATCTCACTAGCCAGTCGTCTGATTTCAGTAATTTAAGCAGTTCCTGAACCAGCAGAGTCTCCGCTTTCTTTTGAGTGACTTTACCGCGACGATGGGGCCGTCACGCGCGGCCGTGTCTCGTTGGCACATGTTGACGTACTACTTCCATGTTTGTTAGAGCCTAGCTTTTCTTGCAGAGGTCGCGGCGCGTCGGGACACCCACCGTTGGAAAGAGCGTGCGATTCTGCGTCCAATGGTATAAGAACTTTGGCTCTGTGACCACTGTAGCGAAAGTTATGTTCGAATAACCAATTCGGGGCAATTTCAACTCTCCATCCCGAATAATCCATTTCTGTGGCCCCACTATGTTACAAAAACTTAGCAGACATCGTCCCGTTACCAGGCAATCGTTCTTTGCGGTTTCCGGTAGAATTTTTAGATTTTGGTTTCTAACAGTACCCTGCACTCATAAGGTGACAGTTGGCGAAAACTGAAATTCGCGAACTTTGGCAGCTTGATAGCGATTTTCGTCAACTTCGGCGATTTCCGTCAGCTTCGCGAACTTCCAATTATCGCCAACTGTCACCTTATGATTGCAGGGTACTGTATATACGTATATATAGTTACCTAAAAACTAATGCCAGATTTGAATTCTGTGCACTAGAAAACCCCCTAGGACATGTTTGTAGATGTTTCGGACTGTCCAGTTGGTACCTGGAGGCTCCGGAGGGGACCGGTAGGGGTCACGTGACCATGGGTCCAGGGGCGCACACAGGATTTTGAAAAGGGTGGGAGTCGAGCCGGAAAACATTTTTTGCTTTCGCATGACACGTTTACGCGTGGGGGGGGGGGGTGGCGGCGGCAAAGTTTTCAACAAAGAGTTCATTTTGGGAGCAGCAAAAATGACGAGATTTAGGACTAGTCGCTAGCCAACGCGGGGGGGTCTAATTTTGAAAAAACCGTATATATATAATGGAAATCTTTAAAAAGATTTCAATAAAAGTTGATAAATTCTTTGATATATATAATGGCAAAATTTGGAAAGCTTGAAAAGATTTGAATAAAAAGCTCTGCCAGGCGCATTGTTAGTTTTAAATTGTTAAAATCGAGATAGAATAGTGCCACAGGCGCGGAAATTCAGTAAATACGTAGAGATAGAAAATAGAAAAACGAATCAGGCGCGAAAAATTGAGGTAAAAAAGCGCCGCATGCGCCAAAACGTTGTAAAAGTTATTAATACATAATAGCGACGCAGGCGAGAAAATTTTTTAGATTCAGTTAGAAAGGTGCCGCAGGCCCGAAAAATTTTTTAGATTCAGTTAGAAAGGGCCCGCAGGCTCCCGCTGCCACAAGACTTTCGCATATCCCCTTGAGCAAGGGACTAAGCACGTATCTGTTCGCCGTGGGCTCCAGCAAACCCAGCTGTCTATCCTTAACTGGTCGGTAAATGGGTACTACTGCGGTGGGAAGGTAACAGGAGTCTGCGTTCTGGCGTGATGCCTGATGAAAGGCTGGCCCCCCCTTCCACAGATGTAGTCAACATTAGAGTTGTCGCTCCTGGCTTCGGGCTGTGAATCCGGAGATAAGCACCAGCACCCTATAACCTTCTGTACGTTGGAGTTCTCTCCAGGGGTCACTTTACCTTACCTTACCTTTACCGAAAAATTTTAATAACTTAGTTAGAAAAGCGCCGCAGGAGAGAAAAATTATAAAAATCGAGATAGAAAAGCGCCGTAGGCGCGAAAAATCTTCATAATTTTTAATTTTATGCACTAAAAATAGCGCAATTTTCGCTTTCTCCCCAAAACTGCTCGGGGGGGGTCGGAACCCCAAAAACCCGCCACCCCTGGGTGCGCCCATGCATGGGTCATATCCCACCAACCAAGTCCCACCAAGTCCTAAGTTTCTGACGGGTGATTTTTTGTGAAACCGTTAACAAACAAATCACCGACTTTCGACAACTGCAACTTACTAGTAGGTCGTAGAGCAGCAAAACTGGGGTGGTTTAAGTTGGTGGTCACTAGCGTAGATACGGGGGGGCGGCAGCCCCCCGAAATGGATTTGCCCCACTGAAAAAATTGACCAGAGGCGTTTAAATTTATCATAAACACAAAGAAATTGTACTAAAATGCCCCAAAAATTAGTGCATTGTACTTCATTGAAAAATTTTCGCGTGGTCGGCGCGACTTCATTATTAGCAAACTATGTATAATTAAACCTTCACTAGTTTGCTTTACTGTACTTTGCCAGCTTTGTAGTTTTATTAACTGCATCATTGCAAACATGATTTCCTTATATATATGGTGGATATTGGAAATGTGCTGCTTGGAATAAACTGTTCATAATGGGAGCATCCAATCTGAGTTTTCGTACGAGACTATAGAAGTGGAAAAAATATATATAGCAAATTAAACTGCAAAATTTGGTTGGGATTTGATAATATACAATGCAAAGAATTCAATGTTTCAATAGCGTTTTAATGGCAAAATTGAAAAATTTTCTCAACTCGTGGGGGGCTCCGCCCCACAGACCCCCCTTTTTGGGTTTTAGCAAGCCGCTTTCGGCTACAATAGATTTAAACTATGGACCTTATAAAAATTTTTTACGTAGTGTTCATGCCATTGTTCAGGAAAAAACAATTTTACCCCCCCCCCCAGACTTCGGTCCAAACCGCCCCTCCTGAAAATCTACGCTACTGGTGGTAGTATCCTTTTGTGCAGTGCATCTGTGGTCATTTTTTGAAATCCTATAACTTTCGCAATTTTGGGAGTTGAAAAGACCTTTATGCATCATTTTAAAGCTTATCGTAGGGGTCGCGACAGCGACCCCTATGATATATTGTGTGAAAAGTGGCTGGAGACAAGTGTCAAATAAGCTGCGCAGAAGCTGCGCAAAATCCTGCTCAGATTTCATGCGCAAATTGTAGAGCACATCGAGTTTAGTATATCTGGGAAGTTTCAGCCGCGTATCACTTACCGTTGAAAAGTTGCGCCCCGGACCGGTTATGGCGGCGATGTTTTTTCAATTTGATGGTTGTATTGTACATAATGTTCGCCACTTTCACGTGAACTGCAGCGGTGGGCCAACCTAAAGGGCTATAGAGTCTAGTAGTATCCTCTAAAGAATTTAAGAATCACAACTTTTTTGCACCGCAGCTGCGCCATAGCGCCGCAGTGGCGCCGCAAAGTCGGCTCATAGCGAAAACTGACCATTTTTGTGGTCGTCACTCAGGTCGAACGTTACGAGCTGGAGCTGACTTCTTTTTGTATTCAGAAATTACATATATATATTGAACTAACTATCGGTCCAGGTTGCGTTTCTCTATCACTTCCCTAGCGACCAGTGGCCCGTCAAAAATGGCGAAAATTCGAAAAATGAAAAATCGAAATTTCTCGCGCCATCTATTCAACTTTGAAAGCTCAAACCTTCCATACAATGGTTTTCTGGCACGGAGAATCGATTCCCGCTGTCAGTTTTACAGTCAGACCCACCCTTCTTG
>JASAND010027095.1:0-95231 GCA_030248195.1 Trissonchulus latispiculum
AAGAGACTGCTCTAGCAAACTGAGCCCCAAAAAGAAAGAAGGTTACCAGTTTAAATAATAGTTGAATACGGATTTGAAAGAACTGGGGCGTGAAAATGGTGACGCTGGGGCGTGAAAATGGTGACGCCCAGTGCTATTGTTAAAAACATACTTTTAAGAAGTTTTATAGAAAGTTTAAAAAGTTTAAAAGTTTTAAAGTGATTTTGAAGAGAGTGGGGGGGGAAGAAAATAATGAAACCGAAACTATGTCAACTGTTACATCTTCCCCCTCTTACAAAAATGCACGCCCTCGTGCAACAACAAAAGGCAATACGGATCAGGTCAGCTCAGTCAATAGTTTACAAATTATTGGATGGGTGGGTAGGAGCGGGCCGACAGTTTAATGAGCTCCCCTTGCTCATTCAGTCCGAACACCACCAAATAGCCTTGCCGACCCAAATTGAGGATGCCAATTCGGGTGAGGTAAACACGTCGCCAGATCTTACATCGAAGAAGGATCGTAGTGGCGTCTTTTACCGACCCTGGAAAGAGAGGGGACTCCAACATTCCATAGAGGGCCGCAAGGAAAAGAGCCAACGTTTGGTCACTGAAATGTTCAAGACCACTGAGTTCATCCCGGACACGGGAAGCTGGGACATCTGGTGGGTAGCTGGCGTGCGCGGGATCGTAGCCAAGAAGAATTTCGCCAATTCGACGATTGAATGGGCGACGGCGATGGTAGCGCCGGTGATAGACAGCCCAGTAAGCGAGGACCACACGGCAGGCAAAGAGCTTGGCTGGGCGGGTCGTAGCGCCACCTACCAAAACCGACAAAACGGTGGCCGTAGGAATTTCTAGGGCCACGGGCAGCTGATTGCGCGAAGTGGGTAAGGGCAATGGAGATGCCGTACCCAAGGCTTCAATTTTGCGGTTGACCTCCGCAAGTAGGTCAAGATAGTTCACAGTTCGGATCTGCTCTACCTCTTGCAAATCCACCTAAGAGAAAGGGCCCAAATACCGATCAAAGACCCGGTGATACTCCACGTAGGCCAAAAGGAACCCGGGGATTACCTGGGCTTGGTAATCGGCATCGCAATACGACGGACGCGGGCGCCGGCAGGCGTCGCCAAGCCAACAGGCATAGTCAAAACAGGAAAAGCAAGGACCACAACGGCACAGGAGGGTCCTGGCGGATGTGACCTCGCAGCAGGTGAGACACTCAGATTTGGGGGGCCGCGGTTTGAAGCCGGTGCAAAACGGAATGTCAAACCGTTCATGGTCTTCTTTTGTTAGGCAGCAGTGGTGACAGAAGTCACACAGGCACGGGCTGCCTTTAAAGTTACAAAAGGGACACCGTTGATCCTGAGAATTGTCCTGATTATCCGCGGGTCCCCCAGGCGGGTCCGGCCTCTCTGCCTCTGCCCCCATGGGTTGATCAACGTCAATCCCCAGGGCTTCATGGAACAAAGACCCGTCATCATATCCATGTGGTGACTGCTAGACGTTGTTTACTGAAAATGGTAGGGCGTTGACTATTTCGCGACAATTAGACGTGGAAAATAAACTGTTTTAATGTGACCTGGAGGAACATTTTGCGCTGTACAAAATTGCTGAGCTCACGTTACTGTGTTCTATTTTAAGATCGCCGTCGGCTAAAGTTTAAAAGATTAAATAGTAGCCGTATGATTTGATCAGGCGAGTACAAGAATAATTAATTGTCGCATAGAAAGGCGTTGTAGGAGAAAATTGAAAACTTCTTGATGCGATGAGTTTTGTGCCGACTGTAGGGCAAATATAGTGAATACAGTATATACGCAGAATTATTAACAGATTTGGTGGTTCCATTACTGATGAAAAGGATCAAAACAACCGGATAAAAGGAATAGAGTGGAGGCACAAATCCTAAGAGAAAGTAGTAGATCAAATCTAGGCTATGTTTTTTTTTCAAATGATGTGATAGACTTTATATTTGCTAGCTAGTGGTTATAGAAGAATGTAAGGGCGGTTACAGCAGGGGCTGATAACGTTCGGGGGGATGGCGCTGGCGGTTCGGATAGCGTCTCACTGGTGCAGAATGAGAGTTGTCAGTGAAATGGCGGTTACCATCTGCGAGTTCGGAGTCCTGGTCATAGTCATTAGGTGTAATTTCAGCTATTGCTGGAGCAAAAGGTTCATGATATGGCTTTAATCTATTGCTGTGGACAATTTGTTCTTTTCCCATCTGTCTTCCGTGAAGAGGCACAATAGTAACAGTTGGGGGGTGGACTCCCACAATTTCACCTTTCCATTCTAAGGACAGCTTTCTTCTTTTAGGAAATTTCAACAAAACTTTGTCTCCGATCTTCCAAGTTGGCCAACGAGCTCCTCGATCGTATAGCCCCTTCTGTTTTTCCTGGGCCAAGTGTAGTCGTTCTTCCGCTATGCTCCATACAGCTCGGAGTTGAGATATTAGCTCTTCTGCATAAGAGGGCTCATCATTGTAGTTGATTTCTGGCAAGGCCATGACCGCATCTATTGGCAAAAGTGGTGAACGCCCGTATACCATTCTGAAAGGTGACATTTTTGTGCTTTCATGCTCTGCACATCTGGAAGAAAACAGAACCAGAGGGAGATAGACATCCCAGTCGGTGTTGCTAGTGTTGACAAAAGTAGTAATCATGCCTTGTAATGTCCTATTGAATCGCTCTACCATCCCATCACACTGAGGATGATAAGGAGAGGTCGACACCTTCGAGGTTCCACAAAGAGCTAACACTTCTGCAAGCAAGTCGGACATGAAATTAGCTCCGCGATCTGAAAGAAGCCGCTTAGGGGCGCCGTGCCTGCAGAGTATGTCCATAACAAAAACCTTGGCAACTGTTTCCGCTGTTTGATCGGGGATAGCAGCACATTCAGGATACTTCGTGAAGTAATCCATGAAAACAACGATGTACTTCATTCCCGATTGAGACAAAGGGAACGGACCAAGGATGTCCACGCCCATGCAGTCAAAAGGTCCGTATACTTGAATTGGTACCATCGGTGCTTTGGCACGCTTCAAGGGAGATTTTCGAGCCTGACAACCATGGCAAGTTTCACAGTATTTCTTAACGTCGCCGTACATTGTTGGCCAAAAGTATCGTTCCATGAGTTTCAAGTAGGTTTTTGCATAGCCAAGATGAGCACCCATAGGTTGATCATGGTAAGCTTGTAGCAAGGCCAACCTTCTGTTTTGCGGGATAGCAAGCTGTTCATGCAGAACGCCTCTAGGCGAGACTTTAGGGTAGAGGTGGATTAAAACACCATCCCTTAAACTGTAGCGTGGGAGAGCTAAGATTACTTCAGCAGCTCGCTTCGGATCTTCTGGAATTTCCTTATCTCGTAAATATGCGATCATATCCTTGAAATCAGGGTCTTCTGCTTGCTCTTTCTTAATTTCTTGGAGCTCTGAATCACTTTCTTCACAAATCAGTGCGTTCACTCTATACGATGGAATTTGATCATCGTCATTGTATCCATCACAAATTTTCTTCACAGATGTTTCACAACTTTCGGGAATGTACCTGGACAATGGATCTGCAACTTTATTGCTTTTTCCCGGCTTGTGTATGACATCATAATTGTAGGTTCTCATATCCATGGCCCATCTATCTATTCTCCCGTTGGGTGTTTTCAATGTCAACATCCAACACAGGGCATTATGGTCTGTGATCAGGGTGAATTTGTGTCCGTACAAATAGTGACGGAACGTTTTCACTGCAAATATCATTGCCAGACATTCCTTTTCTGTAGGAGTATAGTTCCTTTCGGTGTCGGTCAGCAGGCGCGAAGCAAACGCTATTGGATGTTCTCCATCGTCGCGTTCTTGACCCAGCACGGCTCCAACACCAATGTTGCTAGCATCTGTAGTAACCAGGAATGGTTTGTCAAAATCAGGATAGATAAGAATCGGTTCACTCGTCAACTTTTCCTTCAGCGTGTTAAAGGCAGTTTCACACCCTTCTGTCCAGTCAAACTGCACGTTCTTCCTTGTCAAGTAGTGAAGATCACTAGCAATAGTGGCAAATCCCTCGATAAACCTGCGATAATAGGAACACAGGCCTATAAACGCTCGCACATCATGCGCCGACTTGGGCCGCGGAAAATTCCTGATCGCACTCGTCTTTTCTGGATTTGGTTCAATTCCTTTTCGTGATATTTGATGACCAAGATAGATGATCTTTTCTCGGCAAAAAGTGCATTTGCTAAGTTTTAGCACCAAGTTTGCTTCTCTTAGACGGAGAAACACAGAATGCAGATCATCAAGATGGTGATCAAATGTGCGGGAAAACACAACAATGTCGTCGATGTAGGCGAGGCAGTGATGCCACTGGAGACCAGAAAGAACGATATCAACTAGACGTTGAAATGTAGCAGGGGCGTTGCATAGTCCAAAAGGCATGACAGTAAATTCGTACAGGCCGTACAAAGTGGTGAATGCTGTTTTCTCGGCATCTTCTTCAGCCATTTGAATCTGCCAGTAGCCACTTGCCATATCGAGAGTAGTGAAATACCTAGCACCTCCGAGAGCATCTAGAATTTCATCAATCCGTTTCAGGGGAAAACATCCTTTTTGGTGATTGCGTTCAGCCTCCGGTAGTCCACACAGAAACGAAGGGTTCCGTCTTTCTTCGCGACCAGCACGATGGGTGATGACCATGGACTGTAGCTTGGCTTAATGACACCTTGACCGAGCATTTTATCGATGTGCTCCCTTACCACCCGTCTCTGAGCAACAGGTATTCTATACGGCTGCTGCTTGATGGGTCTAGCATCGCCGGTATCAATTGTATGCTCCACCCAGTTTGTTCTTCCTAGTTCACCATCGGGTCCAACAAAACGATCCTCGAAGAGCAGAAGAATATTAATCAGTTCTTTCTTCTGTTCCGGAGTTAAGTCAGTATCGGACAGATCCAGCTGCTCTTCAATCCAGCTTGCAGTCTTAGGTTCAGTCTGTGTAGGAGCGGTCATCAAGCTATTTACGCTATAGCCTAGCTCTTCATTGTCTATGCCATGATATTCTTCCACCGTTCCGAGCACCGTGTTGGCATACACTGGGACTGATAGATGAGTAGGATTTAGAACTTTGATGGCTATAGTCGATCCATGAGCAACCGAAGGTAGCAAAGCTCTGGCAGCATACAGATTCATCTTCCTTAGATTTTCCACATGCGGCTCGAAAATTCCTGAGCCGTCAAACCCGTTTCTCAGATAGGCACACGGAATCATCATTTCACACCGAGGTGGAACTGTGAGCTTTTCCAATACCATTAATTCTGGAATTCCCTTCTCACGAATCAGTCGTAGACATTGGTCACCAAGCTTGACCTTGCGCTTCACAAAGTCAACCTCAACAGATTTAAATCTGCGCAAAAGATCCAAACCGAGAATCATAGAGTGCGTCATCGACGATGTAACATACAGTTCTTGTTCGAAACTCGCTCTGCCAAGATGGATAGTTGCTTTTGTAATGTGTTTCACGTGAATACTATTCCGTCTGGAATCAAAGTCGGATACCTAATTTGCATATTACACGAAACTACCTAATTTGCATATCCCGGTACTATAAAAGCGCATGCCGAAGTCTCTGGGGTCAGTTGTTATTCTTGCATCATCAACGCCTCCACTAGGATTCCTGACATCACATTGGTGGCAGCGGTAAAAGTAAGTCTCTTTTCTGGTTGTGTTTTGTAGCCTGTTACTTACCGACCGTCCTAGGGACCCGTCCAGCGTTCTGAAATTGAGATGAACTACCAAAAGTGTTTGGTTACCCCTCCCACCTATTCTGCTACAGATGGCGAAGACATTGAAGAGTTCTTTGATGGGTTTGATAGAGCGTCTGGTGCAAATGGGTGGGATGTGGCGGCAAAAGCTCGTATTTTGCCTGGGTTTTTGAAAGACAAAGCGGGTAATTTTTGGAGTTCACTTTCTGTCAAGCCAGAATCCTATGAGGAAATTAAGTCTACGCTAACCAGCGAGTTTAAGCCACCTACAGATGCTGAAACATCCTGGAATAAGTTGGCTTTTCGAGTTCAGGGTCCCTCGGAATCGGTCGGTGATTTTCAGGCTGCATTAGAGAAATTGGTACGAAGGGCTTTTCCAGTAGCTCAATCTGCAGACCGTCAGGAAATACTACGACGGCATTTCATGCATCAGCTTAGGCCTACGCTACGTCAGATCCTGTTCATTCAAAACCCGAGTACCTATAAGGAAGCTGTTGATTTGGCGCGGCGGTTGGAAAGTCGGGAGTCATTGTTGCCTAATCTGTCCTCAGCAGAGGGCGAAGGCGCAGTGACTTTCGATAAGTCATCTGCCCCAACCACTTCAGCAAGTGTCAATGCTTCAACCGTGCAACCTGGAACAGACCTGACGAAGCGTATGTCGGAGCTGGAGGAGTCGGTTAAGTCAATGAGGGGGCTGCTGGAAGGTCTAACCTCAAAGCTCACAGGAGAGCCCGGTACGGCAAGGTCTGGTGCACAGCGGCAGTCTGGTTGTTATAACTGTGGTAGTCAACACCATTTTGTTCGTAATTGTCCGTCGGCGCGAAATGAAAATTACAGAAGTAGAGGAAGAAGTAGGTTTAATAGAAACAGTAGAAGAGGTAACTATAATAACAACCAGGGAAACGAGAATTAGCTATCCAAACGGGGGAAAGGGTAGCTAGAAATTTTAAAACAGACCCCCATGCTGGATGCTTCGTTCGCTCAAGCAGTAAACGGAAGCGTCCATCGAAAGAGGGCCGTCGTGGACTGTCTGAGTGGACGTCGAATTCACATGGAGGGAACTGTGCTACTTGCAGTGCGAATTTGTGTCCACCAGAAATGGAGGGTCAGTCCACTGCATCTAGCGAGTTTTGTGCGACTGGATTTAATCAGGAGGTGTTCGACGAGCCTGGTACTAGCTATGCAACGCTAAAATTATTTTATATGCAATGCATGATAGAGAAGACTAGTGCTTTAGCGTTATTAGACTCAGCCGCCCAAGTTAGTGTGGTAAGTGAGGAATTTTTCAATTCTTTGCGTACGAACCGAAGCAACGTAAAATTGCAGAAGGATAGGCTGAAGATAAGGTGTTTTGGTGGGCAAGAAATGATGCCTAAAGGTAAGTGTGTCTTGGAAGTATGGATTGGTAAGCAGAAAGTGAAGCAAATATTTTATGTAGTACGTGGAGCAAGCCATCCTTGTCTTTTAGGAAGTGACTTCCTTTCAAAGGTAACCATTAACTTTGTTGATCGAGTACTGTTTTATGAACAAGAGCAAGTCCCAATTATTGAAGATGTGTCGGTGTTCGGCAGCACTGTCAATTTAACGGAGACTTGTCATATCCCAGCTAGGAGTGTGAAATTCCTTAGAGGTGAGTTAACCAAGCCTTTGGACGGTGGATTATTTGAACCGACTGCTTTGAAAGACGCTTCCAATGGACAAGATGCAGTCAACATGCTGTTTGCAGCAAGATCTCTTGTGGATACCACAAATGGATGTATCTCAGTGGCAGTGATGAATCTTGGCTCAAACGAGGTGAAGATGTACAAAGGTACGACTTTGGGAACTTTATATGGTGATGTGCAGATTATGACTACACTATCGGGTACTTCACAACCGTCTGAGCGTGTGGCACAAGTTTTGGCTACGGAATTTAGAAACAGCAATTCAGAAAAGCCACTGCCACATGGAGTTAATCTCACTGATGATCATCTAAGTGAAGATCAATCTACTTCATTGCGGTCACTATTGGTAGAGTACTCTGACCTTTTTGCTGCATCTTTCAAGGATCTAGGAAGATCTGGTTTAGTGACAGCGGAACTGGACACTCAGCAACATGCTCCAATTCACCAGCCACCTTATCGGATACCTCATGCGAAAAAGCAGTATGTGGAAGAGTTCATCAATGAACTTCTGGATGCAGACATGATACGACCGAGTCATAGCCCCTGGGCTGCTCCTATACTGCTGGTAAGGAAGAAAGATGGAACTGATAGGGTATGTGTCGATTATAGGAAGCTTAATGCTATTATCAAGAAGGACACTTATCCGCTACCTAGAATAGACGATACCATTGATTTGCTTGGAGGTGCTTGCTATTTTTCTACGCTAGATTTGTTTTCGGGATATTACCAACAGGAGCTCAAAGAAGAATCGAAAGAGAAAGCAGCATTTATTACACCGAAGGGATTGTACGAGTGGAACGTCATGCCTATGGGACTGTCCAATGCTCCTGCCGCATTCCAGAGACTGATGTCTGTGGTGTTTTCTGGTCTGCAATGGGAGATATGCCTAATCTACTTGGACGACATCATTGTCTTTGGTCGAACATTTGATGAGCACTTGGATCGTCTTAGGCAAGTATTCCAGCGATTGAGAGAGTCCAATTTGAAACTGAAAGGTAAGAAGTGTCTGTTTGCTCATGAAGAAGTTCCGTATTTGGGCTACGTCATATCCAAGGAGGGTGTGAAACCAGACCCTGGCAAAACAAAGGCTATCGACGAATTTCCAAAGCCCAGAAACGTAAAAGATCTAAAGTCTTTCCTGGGTTTAGTTTCTTATTACAGAAAGTTCGTAAAGAGTCTAGCAGACATTGCAGCACCACTATATCGATTACAAAAGAAGAATGTGGCATTTCACTGGACAGATGAATGCGAGGAAGCTTTCCTAAAGTTGAAGCAAAGTTTGGTAAGTGCACCGATTCTGGGGATGCCTGATTTTTCGAAACCTTTTGTCCTCTATACAGATGCTAGTAATTTTGGATTGGGTGCAGTTTTGGCTCAAATTATTGATGGTCAGGAAATCACCATAGCTTATGCTAGTCGTTCGCTGAATAAATCCGAACGTGTGTACGCAACCATTCACAAAGAAGCTTTGGCGTTGTATTGGGGAGTCAGGTATTTCCGTCCTTACTTGTATGGAAATCAGGTCACGGTTATAACAGACCACAAGCCTTTGCAATGGTTGAACACAATTAAGGATCCTACGGAGAAACTGGCACGATGGAGGTTGGAACTGGCTGAATATGCCATCACGGAGGTCAAGCATCGATCGGGATTATCAAACGGAAATGCTGACGCTTTGTCTCGACCACCGCTTGCTCAGGTAACAGCTGTAGTAGCACAATTAAACTTGGACAAAGTTAAAGACGAGCAACAGAAGGACCAATTTTGTAAACTGATCTTTCGGAAAAAGGCAGGAGATGATGTCGCCCTTCAACCAGGATGCAGCGCAAGTAAGTTTGTAGTCCGTGACGGATTGCTTTATTTCCGTTCACGTAGGAAGCGAACATTACGGCTGGTCATTCCACTGGAAATGAAGGTAACGATACTGGAACAAATTCACGATGCTCCGTTATCGGCACATCTGGGTTTTCAAAAGACTCTTGGAAAGATCACGCCTCGCTACTACTGGCCGAACCTAGCAGAAGATGTACGATCTTATGTCAAAAGCTGCGTGAAATGCCAAGAACGAAAGCAGTCTCCAAAGAGCAGACCGGCTTTGGAACCAATTCCTGTGTCTGGACCATTTGAAATGATGGGCGTCGATGTGTTGGGGCCTTTCCCAAAGACGAGACGGAAGAACAGGTATTTACTAGTTTTTGTCGACTACTTTACTAAGTGGCCGGAAGCTTTTGCTGTTAGTTCAGTTGAAGCTGACGTTGTTGCTAGAAAATTTGTTGAAGAAATTGTAGTTCGACATGGGTGTCCTAGTGTACTGCTTTCGGATCAGGGTACAAACTTTACCTCGCGGTTAGTCAAAGACGTCAATAAAATTTTAAATTGTGAAAAAAGGCAAACGACTCCCTACCATCCTCAGTGTGACGGTCTTACCGAAAGATTCCACCGTACCTTAATCAGTATGTTATCTATGTACGTTTCAGAGAACAGAAAAGACTGGGACCAGTATTTGGACTTTTCCCTTTTCGCATATCGAACTAGTGTAAATGCAACTACTGGATTTTCACCCTTTGAATTAGTATACGGTAGAGAGCCGAAGTTGCCTTTAGACGTATCTTTACGCAAGGAGGAAAGAAAGTACTCTGATCCAGCAGACTACAGACACCACTTGGTGAAAGGACTGAAATGTGTTTTCGCCAAGGTAAGGTCTAACATCAGCGATGCTCAGCGTAAACAAAAAGAACACTATGACCAACATGCGGCAGAGGTAAATTTTGACGTTGGACAACAGGTGATGCTCAAAATAGTGCCTAAGGATCGAAAGCTTTTGCCCAGATTTAAAGGTCCTTATAGAATTTTGAGGAAGACATCCCCTGTTAATTTTGTTCTTATTGACGATAAGACAGGTGAGGTAACTAAAACTGTTCATGCGAAGAATTTGAAGCAGTTTCACAGTCGAAATTAAGTTAGTGCCCAATAGGATAGGAATAAATGTTTGGATGTCTGTGGGAGTGAATGCTTTATATGTGAATGAATGATTGGAGGTATACCTTAGGATCCATGGTATGCCGTGTATGATGCGATGTTCTGATTGTGTATGAAAGTTGAGTTGAATGTGTTGAAAAGTGAGTTTGTCCAATTCTAGATAGGACTCTATCCTTGGGTATGAAACATATTTTGGACTGTTAGATGAATAGGTCTTGGTTGATTTTCCAACGTTGGTCAAATTTTGACATAAGAGGTATGTGAAAGCGGTTAAAAATGCTATGCTAACAGTGCAGGTACTGAGTTCTCAGTGGTGTTTTCATGCAGAAGCCCTGGCAAAGAAGAAGAAATTGGAATGTGGAAGATAAAGAAGAATCTTAGATGCTGGCTAAGTTCACGAATGGTCAATTATTGGCGGAAAGGTAGGATTTCTCTGAAATGATAAGTAAGTTGGAATTCTAACTTTTTGTTAGTGTTGACTGTTTGTAATTTGTGTCAGTATATGATTTGAAGGCAAGTGTCCATCATGGGGATGGGCCGGTCGACGCTTGGTTCTGAAAATTTGAAATTTTGTATTTTTTGTATTGGTTGTACATGTGTGTCCAGTTTTGGGCCCATGAGTTTGTTGTTGTGTGTGTCCGCTAAAGTGGGCCCGTGTTGGAGAAGTACTTTTGATTGGGATTTGGGTTTGGTATTTGTCATCTGGAATTTGCTTTTGTAAAAATTCTGGCACATGTCCTAAGTTTAGTTCGATTGTCAGCCCTCAAAACATGAGGACTTGACAATCGTGACCGTATAGTTTTTGAAATTTATGGAAAATTTATTGAAATGTGTATATTTGGTATTTCTTGGTGCTTATGTCCTCTCTTAGAGGGCTGGCCATTGTTTTGATTTGTGACAGTTTTTCTCGTTCTTACTATTGTCTTGTACAAAATTTTAAAGCCTGGAAGTTTTGCTGACCCCATTTCTCACTACTGGTTTTAAATGTTTCCAGTAAATTACAAATTGAAAAACAGATCCTAGCTCAATTTTCTAGAACCTAGCTTAGTTGTTGCCGGCCAGTAGGGCTATCTCAGCAACCTCAGAGAAATTTCTATGCCCGTCCTAGAAAACGGCGTTGGGCAGCTCAATCGGAATCCCTAGAGGTGAACAACATACGTGCGAGTCTTCCCCGGCTCCTGCGATGGTCTTCTCCATCGAGATTCTCCACTGGAATTTTCTCTGGAATCCCCACTGACAGGCAGGAACAGTCAGGCTTCCTTCTTCTGACTGTTCCTTCTTCTCTGGTCCAGGATGTCTTCTTTCTTCATGATGACGTCTGGCGTAAGGAGGGTCTCCAAGACCGAAACTCCTTTGCCACTCCAACGATCCTTCAGCCTGGATGATTTGGTCTGCCAAACTTGCTTTGGGACCAGACTTTCTAAGAAAGCCTGGGCACCTGACACAAGCTTGACAGCCAGTAGGCTGCTGGAGTCAGTGAGTTGATGCAGGAAAAAATGAAACTTGTGTAAGTGTAAGAATTTTGCCCTTTTATACTGCTAGTTTTCGTAGATAAGGTAATGCTATTATGCAAATTAGTTAAGCGAGATTGAAGAAATATAAAAAATTTTGACCGGCACCTGGATTCGATCACCCAATCTTGGGATTCGGAGTCCAGAGCCTTGACATTTAAGCTAACCGGTCATGAAAGAAAATCTGGTAACGATTATTATGCAAGAAAATTCGGCATTTAACTGTACATTTGTTAATATTATCTTATGCTAATTCATTGTAGGAACTAACTGTGGTCAGTAAGAAGCAAAGGTCAGGAAACTTGGAAGAAGCCATTTATTTTCCACTGGACAACATCGCGGGAAAACGAAGTGATGGAAGCAAGAAGAAACCTAAAATCTGAACGAACAATCTATTTTGTTTGCTTTGCATTATCATTCATTAGTCTTCGATGGGGAGAGTATTTCACCTGTTTGCAAATACTATTTTGGTTCGGGAAATTCAAAAGGGGAGAGATCGATTTCTGGGAAGGTCTTTTGTACCGTCTGTGTCCACTTTCGGTGGGTCAACGGGAGAATCGCAAACGTCTGCGTCCACTGCCAGTGGGCCAACGAGAGCAAACCTCGGTGTCCTCGAACGTAGGGTCCAGGTAATATTGATTCTTTGAGTGTGTCCAAGGACTGATGGGCCCTCACTTTTCACAGGTCATTCTTTGGTTTCGCGATGATAAGTGTATTTGGATTGTGCGATCTCTCCAGGAAGAAAAGTTTATTGAATTGAAAAAATCTAACTATTTCAAGACTTAGTTTCTGTTTTTGCTTGTTTGATTTTATTTATAGCCAGATGTGGCATTTTTGCTATCATAATGTTGGATTTAGATTTTGTTTCTGGCTGACAATGTTATTTGTTTGTTATTGTTTATTATTTGTTTGTTATTCATTTATTGCTAATAAAATTAGCAATGGCCGCAGAGACTTCCGCGCAATGGAGGGTCCAATCTAAAGGGGGAGGAGTGTAATGTGTTTCACGTGAATACTATTCCGTCTGAAATCAAAGTCGGATACCTAATTTGCATATTACACGAAACTACCTAATTTGCATATCCCGGTACTATAAAAGCGCATGCCGAAGTCTCTGGGGTCAGTTGTTATTCTTGCATCATCAACGCCTCCGCTAGGATTCCTGACATCACATTGGTGGTGCTCTTGGCAATGTGGCTAGATTCACCATAAGAATTTCTGCTTGGGTCAGTTTGGGCCTTTTTAAAGTTTGTTCAGTAGTAAAACTACTGGCGTCTTCAAGAAGCAGTCTATCCAGAGAGGCTGACTCCGCAGGATCGTCCATGCTAATGTGGCCAGATTCAGGGTCCATAGTCATAGTACCAGGAGAACCTGGACGAGATCGCCTCGACGATCGACTTCGTGGCTTCAGGTTCACCCCTTGCCATCGTTGGCTGAGGACCATTAAGTACTTCCTTATTGGATTCCATAAACGAGTGACATTTAACATACCAGCAACTTCGACTCCGTTTGGAAAACAGTGCGCTAGAAGAAAACCTAGAGTGATGTAGAAACAACACAGAAAGGTCCAAATCTGGAACCAATTCAATGAAAGGCCGTACAAAAATCCAAAGTATCCTTCGTCCATGATGTTGGCGATAAAACTTTGGGTTCCTGCTTGCGTTGAAGTGTTGTAGTTCTCCTTCATCCCAAGTGAATCTAGAATTTTCCGTTGGTAGTCTAGCTCACCGAGTAATTCATTCAGGGTAATCTGGGTCTGCAAATCTGACCAATTGTACATTACAATTTGATGAAAGATAGTTGGTTCAAATGTCCAGGAGGACGTGTAGTTCCAGTCAAAAATTCGTAGCTCCGGTATGTCTCGTAGCTCAGAATAAGTTCCATCGGGCTTGTATAGCAAAGTCTTATTCTGCAATCGGAATGGAATCTCTTTGCTATGGCTGCACTCAGCTGGCAAGCCATGCGTTTGGACGATGTTAGTGACTACGTCCATATAGCCCAAGTGCTCTTCGCCATGGTAGCGAAACTTGATAGGGATTTCTTTTGTGCATGTTTCATTCATTGCAGCTAGCCAATAGTTTCCAGGTTCTAAGCTTTGACATGGCCACACTTCAACTGCCATGCCACCTGCTCTGGCATAGACATTTGGGCGCTGGAGAACTGCCCTCACAGTCAAAGTTGGGTTAGCCAGAAGATCAGCATTCAAGATTTCCAGGGTATTGGCTGCCATCTTACAGACGGCACCAAGGGCATGGGCGAAGGCAAAACGGATGTTACTGCTCTCCTTCAATGTTATGGCCTGCAGTGATGAGGCAAGGATATCTGTGGTAACTATCCCGTTCTTCTCTGCCCAGCTTCTCAGGATTGGCTTCCCAGCCTTGGCTGAGTAGCGTTGTATCTCTGCTTCCTGATCAGGACTAATAGTTGGGGCAGAGGTAGCTCTGGCTTCATTGGTTTGTCGTTTCAGTCTGACAGTCTTCGCTCGATGTGCCCAGTAAAGTCTCTGACCAAGAATACGGAAAGGAATTCCTTGATCGCTGACATGTAGGTCCTTACCCTCACAATCCTTAGTTACCCATCCATTACGGAAAGTCAAGGCTAGGTTGCCGTCTTCTGAGAGCCAATTCTCATCCCATTGATGACCTGACAGTGGCTTCCAGGGAAGAAACTCACAACTTTCGTCTTGGTTGACACCCCAAAGGAGATACGTTCCGTCTTTCAGCTGACATGCACCCGAAGAATAGTCACAGTGACTAACATCGCCCGCAGTGCTTTCCATCTGTTGAGAATGGTGTCTTTTATAGACATAAGCTTCGTGGAGGAAACAGTTGGTCACCTCAAAGTGTTTGTAGTAGCAGCAATTGATACCGCCACCGGGGCTCCACCATTCAAGCTGTTTGTTTGTCTCGTAGAGGTCACCAACCTTCGTAAGGGGGCCTTCGGAGCATTTATGCCACTCTTTCATGCTGTAGCATTCATCAGCGTCCACTCTGATGTTGACCTTTTTATTGTGTTCTTTATGGTGATTGCCGAAAAAGTAAGTCATCACTTCCTTTTCTTGCTTCACCTTCGTACATTTGTAGGCCTTTGGCTTGTACTGCACGTAGTTCCTCTTGTACAGGAGTACATCAGTCGCCAGCGGCTGCGAGTCCGGATCAGTAAAAGCAACAGTGCATTGTAGTGGTTCCGGAAGCTTCCAAAAGGTCTTCCCTTCGTCGGAGAGACAAAGCATAGGGTGCTCCGGTGCAACAAGGACATTTCTCGCATTTGGGCAACAGGGCACCCAAAAACAATGAAAAGAAAAGTAGAATTCCAAGATTTGATAATTTGCTAGTAATACTTCTTTTCGGAGGGTTAGTTGCCATCACCCATCCTTCACTGGCAGTAGCTGATGTGCTAACACTAGCACAAGTCGGCTGACTGGAAGCTGATGGTCTGTCTTCCGTAATTTGCGCCACCAGGCGCTGATTCTGTTCCGTCAAGACCTGGTTCATCTCTCGTTCACGCTGGAGCTCAGAGAACAACTGTTCCCGTACTTCATCCACAGGGTTGCCCGCGCCTGCCTGCTGAAGATTTCGAGGCGCCTGTGCGATCAGATTCACCCTTCGTCGAAAAGGAACTGCCGGATTTCCAGGCGGACTCATCCGCAGGATTCCTGGCCGAGCATTACCACTTCGAGGTCCGTTGTACGAGCGGTTTCCCACATTTTCTCTAGGCGTCTGCATTTCCTGCACTTGGGCCTGTCTTTGTCTACAGGCAGCAGCATAATGACCGGGTCGTCCACAATACTGGCAAATCGGGCGGGAATCTGTAGTGAATTGCCGTGGGGGCTGGTCTCGTCGTTGACCCGATCCATTACTATTACTCCGCCGAGACTGATCGACTCGTTGTGATGCCAATTGACGAGATAACTGGGCCATTTGCTCCTGCAGCTGCTCAACTGTTTTCTGTAAACTGACAATACTGGGAGAGGGAGTCAGCACAGCTGCAGCGGGGAGTCCAGAGTTATGTTCAGCAGCAGCCAACCCGGCTACGGCATTGACTAGAGCCGGCCGTGGTACCTCAGTTAGGTATGAACCTTGCGTTGCTACTGGGTACTGCAGCTGCGGATGAAGGGCTTCGAGGGCTTCCAATTGTTGAGCTTTCTGAACAGCGTCCTGAAAGTTAGCAGGATTGAGTGGCAGCAGTGAACGTTTGTAGTAGGGGTTGAGGTTTTGCAGAAAACTTCGGAAGACAAGAATGTCCTTGGCGTCCGAAGTCATGTCGGGGTATCCCTCGTCAGCCAACTGCTGAATATGCCAAGCGAAGTCGGCAATAGTTTCACTGGGTCTTTGCTGACGAGAGGCTAGATTGAGACTAGCCAACATTTCGGCTTCCTTCCTTTCCAGCTTCTTGATTAGCTCAGTTTTTAGCTGATCATAGTCGGTTTTCACGGCTTGATCTAGCTCTTCGTACTTCTTTCGGGCTTGTTTCTGCATAAAATCTGGGACAAGTTTCGCTTTGAGTGCTGCGTCACAGTTTTGGGCATCTGCGACAAAATCAAAGTTGGCAAACCAGTCCTTGATCGATTCTCCTGGTTTGCCGTAAAACAAGGGAATAACTTCCTTTGGTAGCGTGAAGTTTCCTCCAAGCATGTTGGGAAGATTAGGTGGATGAGACTGATTCGCTAGCTGATCAACTGTTTGCCTCAGGACGTCTAGTTGTACCACTGGATTGGTTTGTTGGAGCTGCAAAAGGAAATTTGGATCAAAGATGCTAAGGTCGGACTGAACTTTTCTGAGGTCACTTCCAACTGTTTGCAGCCTCTGATCAAGGCCAGAATTGATATCGACTAGGCGTGATTCCAAATTGGAAAGACTGAGACTCAGGGATTGAATGTTCGTCCGATCCTGCTGGATTTGATAGGCTTGGGTTCGTAGGTGCTGTTGGATCTCTTCAGGACTTAGCAGTCGGGTTTCAGGAGGACTGTCTTTCTCTTTTCTAGCTTTTGCAGCTGAAGTGGGTACTGTTGACTGAGACGTTGCAGGAGTCGAAGACCCTGGATTCTTGGGATCCAATGGACTAGGGTCTGGCTGGCTGGCTGATGCCACTGTAGGAGCACTCGGCTGAGCTGGGTTGGCTATTGGTTTCCTTGTTGGTGGTGGGGTCCGTTGCATGCAGCACGTTTACCAACGGAGCATCCCACCGCTGCCACCAAATGTAGCGAGGCGTAGTTTAGCAAGCCGCAGTGATACCCAGCACCAACGATTTATTTGTCAAGATATTGGGTTCCCCGCAGCGAACACGAGCTAACAATACATACGAACAGGAACTCCCACAGGAGTCACAAATTACTTGACACTTAACGGTTAACAAGCACAACGGAACTCGCTCGAGAGTTACTTACAAACTAATGTAAAGGGACCTCCTCAGAGATCACAATATAAAAGGTGAGACTCGGGGTAGAAATGGGCCAAACCATAGTTGGTGTTTAAAATTATAACTGTTCTTGGATATCTTGAGAAAATGCGCTAGGTTGGCAGCATGAGCTGCGAGATTGTTGAGAGCGCACAAACGGTAGCGAAAGAATCTTAAGACATACTGAACTAAATGCCAAAATTGTAGGCATTTTATTGGTGCAAAAAGGGGCAAGTTTACTGCCTAAGGGGAAAATAACGCAAGAAGAAAATAACTAGAGCATAACGGTTTTAAATGATGTTAAAGGAAGCGAAAACGTAACCGACTTTTAAAACAAATTTAAAATTTAGCAATGGAAAAAGGGGGGAAGATAGTGAATTGCTACACTATCCCCAACGGCGAGAGAGACTCGCCCACAAGTCAAACCAAAACAAGGGAGAATAAAGGAGTAAGAGTTCAGCCACGGGGCGGATCGGTCGGAACCCGTGTGATGTTCAGTTTTACTACATTGTTATCGGTAGTGATACCGTATAGGAGAAGGAGGGGACACCGCTCCAGGGAACAAAGTCCAACCACAGCAGGAGGGGCTGTGCGCCAGGCCCGATAACGGGAAACCGAGCGAAAGGCATTCGCCAAAGACTCCGGATAGGCAGGGTGGCATGCCAGCGCATAAACGGCAGTTAGAAACAGCACAAAGGTTTGGTCGTTGACACGCTGGATCTGGTCAAAGGCGCTGTGGAGCCGATACTCTGGGACCAGAGGAGGCCGGACAGCCATGGGATCATCCCCCATCAATAGGTGGCATAAACTATAAAAACGGCTATAAAAACGTTTCCTCTGATTATGGGTGGTATGGAAAACACCCCAGAGGGAAACAATGGCCTCATAGAACAGCCGCTTCGCCGAAAGTGTATCCAAAGTAGGAAACATGGCATAGAGAGCTCGCAGAACATCATAGTCAAAACGAGTAGGCAAATGATTAGCCGTGTCCGGAACAGAAAGGGAATGGCGGACTTCCCTTGAATCCAAATGGGCAACAACCCGGCGGCACAGTCGCAGCAGGTCGGGAATATTGCCACGCTCCAGATTTCGAAGTGAGATATCAGTGATGCCCCGTATTTGCAGATGCTGTTCTTTAGAATAGGCCACCAATTGTTTCAGATATTTTGGAAGGGATCCTTCAAGATAATCATACTCAATATAGGAGGGGCTTCGACGGCGACACGGACGCCCGTTCCAACAGGAATAATTATAACAATGGGTGCAGGTAGAATGCCTGCACAGGGCATTACGCCTGACGGGGGCATGAGAGCAATCAGGGCAATCCTCGGCCAATGGACGTTCTACGAACCGACGACAGAAAGGTGTTGGGAGATGCACATGATCCGCCCTAGTTAGTTCGCAATGGTGGCAGCGGCCACAAGCACATGGTCGGGAACGGAAAAGGCACCGGCGACACCGTTGAATAGGCGGTGGAGACGCATCTCGCCCAGAGTTAGCCGTGGCACCTAATGGCAGAGTTTCTGCTGCAGCCGAAGTACTCGGCTCAGAATCATGCTGAATAGGGGCCAAGTCAAGATCACCGTACAGATGATCTGCAGCGACACTTTCACCAGTTGGAGTGGCAGGGGCAGAACCACTAACAGACGCTGGAATATTGACCACGATGATATCATCGGCATCGTCAGCCAACACAATTGGTACATTAGGAGCAGAGTCAGAATGGCTAGAACCAGGTAAGGGAGCAGCTACCCCTGGGTCCCCAGCTGGAGCCTGCGGCGAAACCGACAAGGGTGCTGGTGTAGAGCCATCGGGAACCGACATGGCAGGTTCCACAGAAGGCATATTAGCTGCCATTGAGGTAGCCTCCGGTAAAACTGAAACAATGGGGTCGGAAACTGATTCCGAGACCGGCACAGACGTTGAGACCGGAACCATGAGCCCCGGTGGAGGCCGGACTATTAACCCCGCAGTCGAAGGTCCAGGAGTTTGGGGGGACTTCCACGTAATATGGGGACGGCTGCGGTAGACCAGCAGCAGAAACTACACAGTCTGCCGCGGGTTGGACCACGGGACAAGGGCTTAGAAATCGGAAAGGATGTGGATTCTGTAGTGCCAAATTATTGTTCATGGGCCGAACATAAGTTACCGGCCAAATTTCCGAAGTCGGAAGGGGACCTGCCAGAACAAATTCACTTAGAGGGGCAGTAGGGAACAACCCCGAAGTCTGAGGCATCAAAGGGCGCATGGGGACAAAATTTGGAGATTCCGTCGGCGCATGTGAGTTAACTCCAATGGAAATGACCTGTCCACAGGAACATTGTTGGGATCCAGAAAATGAATGGGTTCCAGCCATTGATATCGTGTTTACGCTACCACACCGTGGGCAGTGGGAAGAGAAAGACATCGCAGATAATACAATTAAGTAAGACTAAGCAAATGAACAAAACAATATAAATGACATTGCACAAATATATGTATAGGTACAATATAGGATTAGTAACAACAAAAAAAGTAGTATCTATAAAAATATCGATAATTGCAAGATCCGTACCCTCATAGTAAAGAAAATCTAGATTTCGATGGGACAAATAGGATGTTTTTTTAACTGTAATTACATAAAGCGTAGCTTTCTTGGATTAAAGGAAATGTATAGATACATGTAGATGCGTACTAGCGTAAGGAAGTAGTAATTTACGGATTACAGGTAGGTACAAATCTTGACTCTTGACGAATCTACAAATAGTTGACACAAAAAAATAGCATGTGCGAAGATTTGATACGGTGAGCATACTTCAAACAAAATTTAAACTTATGTATTTGTGTTCTAAATAGAATTAATAATTTAAGAATCAACATTCTTTAGGCGTATCCCAGTTCAAGGTAGAAGTTTAAAACAAGAAATTAATAGTATATACGAAGGTCATTAGTTTTGGAGTTACAAGTTGAAATGCAGACAGAAGACTGGCGGCTGTTTTGCGAGGTTTATAAATTACTGTAAAAGGATTTCTGATTTCTGATCACGATTTCTCTCGTTCACGCTGGAGCTCAGAGAACAACTGTTCCCGTACTTCATCCACAGGGTTGCCCGCGCCTGCCTGCTGAAGATTTCGAGGCGCCTGTGCGATCAGATTCACCCTTCGTCGAAAAGGAACTGCCGGATTTCCAGGCGGACTCATCCGCAGGATTCCACTTCGATCCATTACCACTTCGAGGTCCGTTGTACGAGCGGTTTCCCACATTTTCTCTAGGCGTCTGCATTTCCTGCACTTGGGCCTGTCTTTGTCTACAGGCAGCAGCATAATGACCGGGTCGTCCACAATACTGGCAAATCGGGCGGGAATCTGTAGTGAATTGCCGTGGGGGCTGGTCTCGTCGTTGACCCGATCCATTACTATTACTCCGCCGAGACTGATCGACTCGTTGTGATGCCAATTGACGAGATAACTGGGCCATTTGCTCCTGCAGCTGCTCAACTGTTTTCTGTAAACTGACAATACTGGGAGAGGGAGTCAGCACAGCTGCAGCGGGGAGTCCAGAGTTATGTTCAGCAGCAGCCAACCCGGCTACGGCATTGACTAGAGCCGGCCGTGGTACCTCAGTTAGGTATGAACCTTGCGTTGCTACTGGCTACTACAAAAATGGCTCGAAAGCCCACACATGCTATCATAACTTAAATATGGCCTCAGGCCCAAAATACTGATAAAAATGGGGCTCATCGGCCCAAAATATATATATATATATATATAAATGGCCCGTTGGCCTTAAAAATGTATAAAAAATTAGCCCGAAGGCCCCAATAGTCATATAAATGAAAAAGTGGCCCACAGGCCTAAAAATGTTAAAAAAATGGCCAAAATGGCCTCTGAATTCCTAGCGTTTTCTTCTCAGTTCGTGGCCAGGTATAGAAGACTTATTTGGCCCTGATTTGAGAGCGTTCGCTGTTTATACTCAATTCTTTTCTGGCCCGAAGGCCAGAAAAGTACTAATTTTGACCTAACCGGGGAAGTGCGTTGTATTCCCTATGCAGGTAGCAACTGCACTAGGGAACGCACAAAGGGAGGGGGGAAGCAACCGCTATCGGTTGCACTCAAGCGAACACTGATTTGAAATAAAATTTTGGGACCGAGCTGACAGTTTTGCTGACAGCTCGGTGACAGGTCATTAGCGAGACCTGGAGCTCGCTTCTTCTTTGATTTTAAGGCAAAGCTTCTAGAAGATTCTAGAAGCTTCTAGAAGCTTGCCACCTTTTCCGTGTGCTGCGCTGCAGCGAGCTGACCCAACTGGCTGTTGGGGGTGGAAATTAATGAGATTTTGGATTTATTGCCCCCCAACTGACCCATTTTTGATATATTTTGGGTGCCGAAACTTGGCGAAATTTTGCGAAACTTTCTCTAACACATAAACGCAACCAAAGGGAGAACTCTGTGAAATTTTGCAACTTTATTGAATTGTTGCGCACGATATACAATTTTTTATGAGTTAAAAGTTACATCACAATAATCTACGTACTTACCTACGTTTATCTAGCTACTTACATTTATTTTCATATTATTAATAGAGGGGATTAGCCCCCTTCCGACCTGCATGTCTTGGGCCAATACTACTTCGTTTTCTTCGTTTCCTCTTGTTGGCCTTGTCCTCGGCCAAAAGTTCAGGCGAGGACAACTGCTAGGCCCAGAAGAAAGAGGCCTAGCAGAGAAAGAGAAAAGGAGAGAGGGAAGAGAACAACACCTGACTCAGGTGTAGTCTGGGAGGTAGACAACCTCCCAGACAATGGAAAAGGAAGAAAAGGTTTGACTTTTCAAACCTGAAGAAAACCAATTTTAGAACACTCATTTTTGGAGTGATAAGATTACGACACGAAAAGTAATCTTATAAAAACATTTTTGCTCATAACTTTCTTATTATTGGGAGTTGAAAAGTCGGGTTTGGATTTTTCGAATCAGAATCAAATTTTCTTTCATATTAGCCCAAGTCATTTTCTGACCAAAAATATTAAAATTAACTAATTATTACCTAATTAATACTAAATTATCACTAATTAGCCCTACCTAACTACGTACTTAGCTATTTTGTACCTAATATTGAACCATCTTCCAAAATTCGTTGTTTTAGATGCACATTTTCACTTTATGGGCAATTTTACGACTAATTTTTGCCTTAATTATACACATAAACTTTATGTTTCGGGTTTATGACTTCCTGCTGCCTAGTATGTGAGCATTAGTGATTGGATTATCTTTACGGGGAGGGCTGTACTTGGCTATTATGGGCGATACTCAATAATTCACCTAAGTTTAGTTTAGTTGTCGACTGTTATCTTCGTGTGGGAGTAACAACTCCATTTGCTGAAGGGATGATAACCGAAGAGATTAAGACTGAAATACCCCTTTTTCACCTTTCCTGGATTAGTATCATTAGTAGTCACGCTTTAGTAATGCGTAATTAGACTTAAAGTCGTGATTAAGACTAGTATTAACGTACTAATTGAGTGTGGACCTTGAACCCTATTAGTAGATTTCCTGATTTCTACTGAATACTGACAACTCTAGCTAGACAAACATAAAAACATAAGACAATCTGTACAATTATTGCTTGGACATTAATTGATAAATACATTCCATGTTGATGATCTTCGCTCTTCTTCATAAATCCATGGCATATGAATTCTTCAGGCTGACTGATTATTCTGACTATTTTTTAAGCCACTTTTGGTTATTTTTGCACCTTATTTTATTAATTCCATTACATTTGCTGTATACCTAATAGTTAGAGAGCAATGCTAGCCCAAACTCGAAGAAATGTCGAAAATTTTGGCCGCCGAATCGAATAATTTAAATTTGGCGCGACCCTAGAAGCTAAAATTTGTTTTAGAGAGCAATGCTAGCCCAAACTCGAAGAAATGTCGAAAATTTTGGCCGCCGAATCGAATAATTTAAATTTGGCGCGACCCTAGAAGCTAAAATTTGTTATGAACATACAACCCATAGGTCTCTAAAGTCATGCCAAATATGAAGGAATTCTGTCCTTGCATTTTAGTTTTACTTCATTTGAAACATGAAAAAACGCCCTTTTTTGCCTGGTTCAAAAAGTATCCTAAGGTGTTCTAGTTTGCCAACGCTGACAAATTTGGCTCAAATGGTGCTGATATGTAAGCCTTACTGACCCTGCTACAAAAACATAAATTAAAACTTGTTTCCTTTGTAAATGGATGCATGTCTGTTACTTTGAGCATTCAGTTGAATGCCAACTCAACTGCCTGACCAGTACATTCTTCTAGCGATTGTACAGCCTGCCACACGAAAAGAAAACAGTATTGCACAGTTGTTAGCAACGAAATACATGTAAATGGCTGAGTTCTAACCGATACATCCATTTTTCAAACTCAGTCAAGTCTTCTAAACTAAAGCAAATTGAAGGTAAAATCCCTCAATTTAGTGGTCCTTTCAAATGATGAAATTTCAGTTTTTCGAAAATAACTTGAAATAGGTGGCAAATACGCGATTGCGCCAAGAAGAAGAGTTGTTCAGCATCATGAAAGCTGTCGATTGATATACATATTGTGTATATTGGACAATCTTCAAAAATTAGCTTTTGACGGATTTTACAACTATTTTCATGTTTCAAGTAGAATAAAACTAAGATGCCAAGGCAGAATTCCTTCATATTTAGCACAATTTTGTAGAAATCTGGGGTGTACGTTCACACCAAATTTCAGCTTCCGGGCTCGCACCCCATTTAAATTATTCGATTCGGAGGCCAAAATTTTCCAAATTTTCGAGATTTCTTCAAGTTTGGGCTAGCATTGCTCTCCAACCATTAGGGTTACAGCAAAGCTAATGCCGTGTGCATGTTACCCCATATGTCTTCTCTTGCTGTGCCAAAGCGTAGACATTTTCACTGAACCACACAGCTGTGAGAAATTTTTGTGCATTTATGTTGGGTGTCGCTAAAATCGGGGGGTCGGCCAGGTTGTTCGAAGCGTAGCGGGTCATAGAAAAGCAGCTAAGAACCAAAGAGTTGATACTTTTTTGCTCACGCCATGTTTCATATTCATGCCAAAAATGAATCAAATCGGAAGATGTTTGGGCAAAAGTTTAGTCGCCCCCCCTTAAAGCTGGAAGAAAAGTCACTACAGGTTAAATTTTGTTGTTTCCCCACGAGAGGCACAGAAGTTAATTCATTAATTAATTAATTCATTCAATTACAGTTAATTCGGAAACACGCACGTCAAAAATAGATTTGAAACTCATCATTGTAAAAAAGTTACAAAGTTTGATATGTGCAATGAATGATACTTATAATGATATTAGCTAGTTTGAAGTAGCACTTTGGCCCTGTTTCTTTAAAGATTAAACGGATTAGATTAAAATTAATCCGCATTAAAGAAATAGCACCTCGGATTAAACAGATTAAAATTTAATCTAGCGAGTTAAACGAGTTAAACAGATTAAATTTAATCCTATTTCTTTAATGCAACTAGGATTAAAATTTTTAATCTAATCCTGTTTCTTTATTCACACTTCGGATTAAAAAATCAACGAGTTAATTTTAATCCGACCTGCTTAATCGGTGTTTCTTTAAAGATTAATTTTAATCCGTTTAATCCGCTGCCTGTATTTTCAACTAGTTTTTAATCCCCGTGCAGTTACGCGGATTAAACGGATTAAGAGTTGGCGGATTAAAATTTTTAATCGCTGTTTCTTTAATGAAGGACTAAACGGATTAAAATCAAGTCGTTTAATCCGCGGATTAAAAAAGGTCGATTAAACGAGTTAATTTTAATCCGTTTAATCCGTTTAATCCATCATTAAAAATAGCATTTAATGGTTTGGTTGGTTTACCCAAGTTTGGTTTACGTAAGTATATACATGTAGATTAACCCAAGTTGGTTTAGCCCAAGTCATTGTTAGTTTGTTTCACCCAAGTAGTCAGTCTGTCTGGTATTCAAGATCAGCCCACGTTAGGAAATTCAAGCCGTCCATTCTATTCTTCTGACAATGACTACTTACAGTAAATGCCCGAAGAACTAAATAGGGGTAATAAGAGTTGAAATCTTAGTTTGAATGAAGGTTAAATTTTAACGGCTTTCTGTCCTCTTATTGAAGAAACAGTATCAACTGACAGGCCATTTGTAAGCCGACGAACGATCAACGCGATTGAATCAAAATAAAAACGAGATGGTCGTTCACCGCACCACCTGAGGCACATCAGTCGTTATTACGTGAATAACACACATATATACAGGTTTTAATACGGTGTATAAGCATGAAAGTTTAAATACACAATCAAATATAATATATGTAATCAAATAATAACATGTAATACTACAATGTAATAAACAATTATGGCGCTAAGTTTAATAAATAGATACCATACTGTTATGACAGGCAGTAGCCACTATACGAATATAATTTGCCACTATACGAACATAATAGTAAGATATTAGCTACACAACCAAATACTAACAGTTTATATTTCTGCATTTTATAAGAAGTGTTTTAGTTTTATTTTTGTGCCTTTTGTTATATGCAGCAGGGTGTATATATACTAGATTACAACGACCCATTCTTTCTTGGACGCCAGAAATTCCATGGCATTGCAGAAATTTTGGGAAATTTCGACTTGCCATCGCAGAACCGAAGTTGACTGCAGTTTGTGCACAGAGTGAGATATCATGTTAGTATTTACGTTGATTGGGAAGTTGTAGAGTTGACTAGGAACCAGTAGTCTTGTAAGGAACTGGTCGGTAAATGGGTACCACTACAGTGGGAAGGTAACAGGAGTCTGTGTAGAAGGGACGGCCCCCCTTCCACGGATGCATTTGAGGTGACACTCCTGGCTCTACGGCTGAGAATCCGGGGATGAGCACCGGCACCCCACGTCCTGTGGCAGGACGGAGATATCTCCTGGGGTAAACCTTTACCTTTACCTTTTATACTCAATGTATCTACATAGACACACTTTCTCCTCCTTAAGTTGTGCTTTCAAAACAATGTGTATAGCAGGCCCATGTTGAGATTTCCAGCAGTCACAAGGAAAATACGTACTAAACATACAAAAATTCCGTCTACATGTTCCGGCTCTAGCGGAAATAATAACAGGTAGTGCCCTAACAGGGCAAGATTCCTTTGCAGAGAATTGTCTGAATTAGGCTTTTGTTTATTACTGCCTAGACGTTGAACGTTCCAGGGATAAATACTTTCGTGTCTACCACAACCTTCGCACAAACTATAGGCCACTATCCAAAGCCTGTGGCTTCTCTCTCCTCAATATTTTGAGGTACTTTAACTAAAATTGCCCTAAGCGGCCTTAGAATCATCCTAGCCTTTAAAAAGACTGTTTGCAAAGTTCAACCATCGACAGCTTGTGCGATTGCAATTAAATTATCTAATATATGTTACAAAGCAATGAATTAACCATTATCAAGATCACTCGAAACAAAGTTATAAAGCTATAAAGAATTTATTTGTACCATTTTCCTGCTTTCTTGCAGCATTTTTGCAACACTTTTCCCTTCATTTTCTCAATATACGCTGTATTTAATAAGGATATTAATAATCTGGCGATGTCTGGCTCAGCCAACGAGAACGAATATAGCACAAGGTGAATCTCGCATTGTTTACATGGCAAACATCAAAATAAATTTTCCCTGTACCGTGACCCCATAGATTCTTATCCACCAGAACCATTTGCGTTTTGAATTTCCATGTAGCAAAGTTTTTTCCGTTAAGATTATAAAGACTGGTGACTGAGCCATCATATGGAATTGCTGGAGGCAAGACCAAATCCAGATGATAACAAGGACTATGACAAACAAAAATTGAATTTCCTTCAAATGAATTGAAAACGAAACGGTTCTCCGACGAAAAAAGATCAACACATAGGCCTATAACTAATCAGAAAAGTCCAATTCCATACATTAACAGCATATTCAATGGTTTGCTCGCTGCCGTTAAAATAACTATGCAGCTAAACTTGAGAAACATATGTAACCAACACTTTAACTGTACACCTACTGATTTATTGGAAAGCTAATTTGCATAAATCGCATGAATACAGTTACATAACTAGTTGAACATAGGGCAATTTTACTGACCAATTGTACCCTACACCCGGTTAGCTTAGCGTGCTGAACCTGACCCAGTGTAGGATAATTAAGGTTAGCTTTCGGCGGCGAGTATTTTGACGCATGCATTAGACTAGTGAAAAGTAGTAAGTGTTACACAACCAGCAGGAACAACAATATCCTTACAATTAATGAAATAGCTTTTAGTCTCCACAGTACAAGTAGAAAACAATCCATCAGTGGCAGTGCAAATATTGTTAGATTGCTCTGCAAAATTCCGGTGCTAGCTTCAACGTTAATGAGTACTTATGAAGGGTAATTAATTAAGTAATTAAATATTATAAGAGAATTGCTGATTTTTATTTTGTCGTTAGCAAAACTTCATAGCATTTTAAAACTAGCTACCTGCGTTTGATTGGCAATTGGTTTGGCTTGGACTTTCCTGAATCCAGAGTAGGATGCACTATACGTAAAATCGGTACGGTCCACGCGTGGGTTCTGCGCTCATCGAGGTCATCTAGACAAGGGCAACAGACAGTATCCGAGACATTCTCAGTCCCGTAGGACTGGATAGCAGCAGTGCTGTTATTGTGGGTATTGCTGCTGTTGGTGTTGTTGCTGTTGCTGCTATGGTGTTGCTGCTCATGGTGTTGCTGTTGCTGTTGTTGGTGGTGTTGCTGCTGCTTTAAGCGGTTATTAATGGTATTGCTGGCACTAACGTTGCTGACGCTGATGTTGCTTTGAGCTCGACCAGCAGTACTATTGTCTAGGATGTGGATTCCACTGCTTCTGTCGCTGTTTACGGTTGCAAAAGTGATAACTCTGTCAGTGGAGTTATTGGACACAATTTGCGGCTGCTGCATCTACATGTCGTTGACCGTGACGTTATTTGCTGCTATGGCAGGTGCTGGCGTTTTCGTTCGGTCGTCAGCGCCATTCAGAATGTCCGTGCTGGAGTCGCTCCTGTTTTCATTATGATAGCTGGTTATGTAGTCCATTGATTCCACGGACTGGTGATGGAGATTCACCGGCTCTTGCTGCATTCCTTCTAGCGAAACGCTGTTGAGGACTTTGAGATAGATAACTTTTTGAGGGCAAATGTCAAAACTACGTTTTGCTGCCCTTTATATAGTAGAGACAGCTGTCAAACGATGCTTAGTTTAACAATCATAAAAATTTTCGTTCCTCCAAATCCATTTTCTATTGTTACTATGTGAGTCTGCCATAGAGAGTGTCTATAGCTAGCTTCACATTTCTGGTTCGGCAACAGAAGTAAAGCTAAATTCCTGGAATTAAAAATTAGGTAATCTTTGTCCTATGGCAACTGTTTCTTGCAGCTGCTGCTTTGTTGCTGACCTGAAATGGCTGAAGTAGCACGTATCTCTATTAGTAGTTACGAAACCTCTTGGAATTGAACAGTTTCAAAGAATTGTTGCGTTGCAATTGCTCGGTGCTGCTAAGAGTAAATTAGAAAGCCGTGCGGAATCATTTGTTGTTGTCTTAGTTGATGTATTCGAAATGATGCAAGTAAGCCTTGAGAAGAAGCGAGACACTTTAAGAGTCTATTTGATGCTGTGGATAACATTTGTAACAAGCAGTAAAGAAAGCACAGCATGCCAAAGAAAGCAGCAATAGTAACGGAAGTCGTCTATGCATTAGTAAGATTAATATCTCCTTATCGCTTGGGATGGATAGGTGTTTTTGAATATAATAAAAGCCCGCAATCGTTTAACATTTTAAATTTCTGTAAGGTTAGTAAGAGGAATATATGTGTGTGTGAAGTAAGAAAGCAAACCAAGCAATAACAAACAATACAAACAAAAAAGAACATTATGTAGTAATAATTTAAAGAGAATACAGACGACGGAATAAGAGTTTAAGAAACATACTGTGTACATACTGCGGTGCACAGTTACTAGAAAATATGACATGTTTTCAGAATGACAACTCAGAAGATATGAACGGGTACAACAATGTTGCAATGACCATAATATTCCCTGTTAGTAAGCAAAGTAAAAGAAACTTATACATACAGTATCCTTTTAAATAATATCTGCTTGCAGGAAATTAAATGGTGTCATCACTTGTCTGTTTTATACTCCTCCAAGATGATGTTGCAGATGCTCCAGGAAAGTAGGATAAATGGATAATCGATAAAAATGCCATTACCAAATACCCAACATATGGATAAATGTGGAAATATCTGAAATTTTTGATAACGTATTGTAAAGTAAGTTATCCTTATCCAATAGCTCGCTATTAAAAAAGCAGTAATACAGAAAATATTTGACTGAGGATTGAATTGCAGTTCCTTTTAGACATTCATGGAAGCTTTGAAATAAAATCCAAAAATGATCTTCAAACTGTTTGTCTGATTGTATTGTACGGCAGTGTACATTCTGGAACCTCTTAGCTCCCTTTGGCATGAATTCTTCTGATGTTCGAACTCATTTAGGTGGAGGTTTTATGACATCTGGCGCCGGGTTACGAGCAACGGTATGAATCAAGGAATGTGTTCTCGCATCTAACTTTCGCTTGAAGGCTTTATCGCAATTTGGACACAAGTAGGGTCGAGCATTCTCATGGCCTTGACGGGCATGCGCCAGCACATTCTTGCGCAGACCAAATGATTTGCCACAAATACTGTAATTAGCCATGTCAAATAATCACTTACAGGCTGCAGTTCTTCTTGATGGATGCCTGTCGTGTAGATGATGGCTTGACGGATCCTCCTAAGGCAGTAGCAATAAGCTGTTACGAAAAACTATTCAGAAAGAAACGGCAGACCAGTAATACGCAAAAGATTCCCAATGCAGGACAACTGAAACTCACCTACTTTTATACCCCAAAGGTATAATCATCATTACTCACGTTTAAGTGAGTCAAACAAGATTCGTGCCTGGACGTTGCTGTAGTAACTGCTATTCTTAGCGACGCTGACACATGCCTTCCAACCTCTTAGGTGGTGCAAGCTTAGCCACGTATCAGGGACTGTCAGCATCAGTCAGCTGATGGAAGACAGCTGTTTGCTACTCAGTAATGGGTCTGTCACGTTAAACTCCACCACGAGTGCAGAAGGTTTCCGGAAAGTTGGGAAAAAAGACTCGAAACTTTGGCATTTGTCTAGAAATATGTCTCGAAAGTTGGAACCTTTGCCGAAAATTTGTCTAGAAATGTTTTGAAGCTTTCTAGAAAGTTATGTAATATTTCGAGACGAAAAGTCAACTTTCTAGAAGTATTGAAATTTGTCTCGAAGCATTTTCAAATTTCTGGGAAGCTTGTAAAAAGTCTAGAAATATGTCGAGACATTTTGCAAACCTTGCGGAAAGTTTGTAAAAAGTCTAGAAATATTCTAAAACATTCTGCAAACTTTTCGGAAAGTTTGTAAAAGTCTGGAAATATTGCGAGACATTTTGTACAGTGACTCATAACTATAAACTTTCGAGACAAATGGTCTGTTGAATAGGCCGCTTTAGGCTAATCGTTGTGGAGGAGGGGCAGCGAAATCTAAAACTCTGGAGGGGGCGCCAATAGTGGTTGTTTTGGTGGGTTTCAGACCCCTATGCTCAATAAACTCGTAAACAAATTACATTAAATAGCACATTTTTCGACAGCAAATTTTTAAATTTTTGGTGTCTTAATCTGGCAAACAACAAACAACAGTCTCCTCCCCCCCCTGACACCCAGCTCTTTGTCGTGAAAGTTTACAAATTATTTTATGAGACAAATTCATTAAAATCCTGTTCCCAGACATTTTCATATTTCTAGACAATGCTTCCATACATTTCAAGACATTTTCATATTTCTAGACAGTGTTTCTAGACACGTTTCCACATTTCGAGACATTTTCATATTTCATGACAATTTTTCTGGACACGTTTCCACATTTCCAGACATTTTCATGTTTCTAGACAATCTTTCTAGACATTTTCACTTTTCGAGATATGTTCATGTTTCTAGCCAATGTTTCTAGACATTTTTCACTATCTTTCGAGACTTTTGCCATTTACTCGAAATTTTCAAAAGTCTAGAAATATTTTCAAAGGTCTCGAAATATTTTCAAAAGTCTCGAAATGCTTACCAAACTTTCTAGACAATTACGTAATATTTCTAGAAACATTTTGTAAATGTCTCGAAAGTCAAAAAGTTTCAGGACTAAATGTTTCGAAAGTTGTCAACTTGTCTCGAAATATTTCTTACAAGTTGTCAACTTTCCGGACCCCTTCTGCACTCACGGTGGAGTTTAACGTGACAGACCCATAACGCATCTTAAATTAGCAATCATTTCTACACCTTGCTTAGTCATACAATCGTATATAAACTCGTCGCATTCAACTTGCCGCCTTTGTTATCTGAAACTCTGTTCATTTCCTGTTATGTTTTTCAGCCACAGCATCATTTCGCAGCTAATAATGTCCACCACATGGGATGGATGTGGTGGACAAATTCATACAAGGGTTCATGGTGCCTTTTGGATAGCATTTGTAGGAGCTTTGATGCTAGCTGGTAAAACTTTGGGTAGTTCGATATCGTGCAAGTTAGCACATCGGCTTAGTTGTCTCTCAGTCAAATATTTCCTGGTTCACTGCTTTCTAATAATAGCGAGCTGTTGGAGAAGGATAACTTACCTTACAATACGTTAACGAATCATTTCAGATACTTCCACATTTATTCATATGTTGGGTATTTGGTAATCGCATTTTCATCGATTTTCCACGTATCGTACTTTCTTTGGGCGTCTGCAACATCATCTTGGAGGAGTATGAAACAGACAATGGTGACCACATAACGTTTTCTGCAAGAAGATATTATTTGAAAGTATAGTGTATTGGTTTCTTTTACTTTGCTCACTAACAGAAAATATTATGGTTATTGCAACATTGTTGGAATCGTTCATATTTTCTGAGTTTTCAGAAAACATGACATATTTATGTTAAATGTTTATTTTATTTATGTTTTTATTTATGGTTATGTTTTATTTATGTTATTTATGTTAAACGATTGCGGGCTTTTATTATATTCAAAAACACCTATCCATCACAAGCGAATTTAGTAATGCATAGACGACTTTCGTTACTACTGTTGCTTTCTTTGACATGCTGTGCTTTCTTTACTGCTTGTTACAAATGTTATCCATAGCATCAAAAAAGCCTCTTTAAAGTGACTCGTTTCTTCTCAAGGCTTACTTGCATCATTTCGAATACATCAACTAAGCCAACAACAAACGTTACCGCACGGCTTGCTCTTAGCAGCACCGAGTTTATGCTAACATTGCTTTTCTGCAGCAATTCTTTGAAACTTTTCAATTCCAAGAGTTTTCGTAACTAATAATAGAGATACGTGCTACTTCTGCGATTTCAGGTCAGCAACAAAGCAGCAGCTGCAAAGCGCTGCAAGAAACAGTTGCCATAGGACAAACTTTACCTAATTTTTAATTCCAGGAATTTTAGCTTTACTTCTGTTGCCGAACCAAAAATGTGAAGCTAGCTATAGACACTCTCTATGGCAGACTCACATAGTAACAATAGAAAATGGATTTGGAGGAACGAAAATTTTTTTGATTGTTAAACTAAGCATCGTTTGACAGCTGTCTCTACTATATAATGGGCAGCAAAACGTTTTGACATTTGCCCTCAAAAAGTTATCTATCTCAAAGTCTTCAACAGCGTTTCGCTAGAAGGAATGCAGCAAGAGCCGGAGAACCTCCGTCACCAGTCCGTGGAATGAATGGATTACATAACCCGCTATCATAATGAAAACAGGAGCGACTCCAGCACGGACATTCTGACCTGCGCTGACGACCGAATGAAATCGCCAGCACCTGCCATAGCAGCAATTAACGTCACCGTCAACGAAATGTAGATGCAGCAGCCGCAAATGGTGTCCAGTAACTCCACTGACAGAGTTATCACTTTTGCAACCGTAAACAGCGACAGAAGCAGTGGAATCCACATCCCAGACAATGGTACTGCTTGTCGAGCTCAAAGCAACATCAGCGTCAGCAACGCTAGTGCCAGCAATACCATTAATAATACCGCTTAAAGTAGCAGCAACACCACCAACAACAGCAACAGCAACAGCATGAGCAGCAACACCATAGCAGCAACAGCAACAACACCAACAGCAGCAATACCCACAATAACAACACTGCTGCTATCCAATCCTACGAGAATGAGAATGCGTCGGATACTGGCTGTTGCCCTTGCCTAGATAACCAAGATGATCGCAGAATCCAGCGTGGACCGTGCGGCCGCCGGTTTCACGAATCGTGCATCCTACACTGGATTCAGCAAAGTCCAAACCAACCCAATTGCGCCAAGTGCAGGGCCGATTATGGCAATCAATCACAGGTAACTAGTATTAAAACATTTTGAAGTTTTGTTGACGACAAAATAAAAATCTGCATCTTATAATAATTTAATTACTTAATTAATTACCTTCACAAGTACTAATTAACGTTGAAGCTAGCACCTCAATTTGGCAGAGGAATCTAATAATAGTTGCACTGCCACTTGATGAATTGTTTTGTGCTTCACTGCCACTGATGGATTTGGTCTTCTGGAAACTAAAAGCTGTTTCATTAATTGTAAGGAACTTGGTCATTCTGATGGTTGTGTAACACCTACTACTTTTCACTAGTCTAAGTTTCTCCTTCACTAGTCTAAGTTTCTAAGTTAATGTCCTTTTATTTGTTTAAGACTGCAATGGTCCGTGACGGGAACCCTGTCTATTTTACTTTGGCTAGCGGGATGGGCCGTGTGATCGGAAGGATCTATGAGCATGACTTCATGGATTTGGTGACCGAACAGCAAACAAAGCACCGGTGCCTGCGGAAGTCTCGACATTCATGTGCTGGATAACGCTAGCAGACTTTTTGATTAAAAATCGTCAGTAAAATCATAGTTAATAGTGGTACTAGATGTTTGCTGTTTTCTGAATTTATATAGCTGCATATGAATCTATTCAACCCACCCACCCGTTTAGATTAGGAATAATATAGACAATGAAGATTTTGTTTTAAAATAAAATAGAATCGGAAATTTTATGTAGGCGTATGTAAGTAAACCAATCGCAAAAGCAAGGCTAGCACATTACTGCACTTTAGCAAACTCGACAGTTAGAAAGGAACAAAGAAGCAACTGCTAATTATCTAGGACAGTGACAGCAGTGTCCTCCCTTACTGCAGTGAAGTTAAAGGTTTTTAATTAAATAGATGTTCTTTCTGGTGGCACCTGGTTTTCCTGCTTAGGGTAGGTAGGATTTTTTAATCTAGTTTAATCTTTGGCTGCAGCTGGCTTTACTGCTTAGGTGGGTTGGATCTTACGAATCTAGGTATTTTTGGATAAACTTTCACACGCTAAACATAGGGATTAAGAGAAAAGGTTCCAGAATTAGCTGAGGTGCCAGAAACCCCAGACTTACTACTACTTGGGGCGGTCCTTCACACGGTCGGTGAATAACACTAGCACAGAAGTGTTTTTGTCTTGACTACTTTTGCTCGAAGATAGTTGTACACATTTTCATAGAGGTGTGTGAAAAATATAATTAGACATTGTGAAATTAAATAAGCTTCAGCAATCGTTTATTTTTGATATTTACATTTTAACATATGCTCTATTAACATAAACCTTTTTTCCCTTCTGGACAAGAGGGCCTACTTTTTTGTTCTCACTAGTGGGGTCAATCCGTTTTTTGTCGATGTGGGGAGGAGTCTGCTCTCCCATCATTCTCTCCCCACGTTATCCTAGGGTTATTAAAATTAAAACCGCCTGATTTTTAATCCGTTTAAAACCTAAGATGCTGAAGTTCGACTATGATTGCCTTTCTTATGGTGCTGGTATCGTTTACCGTATTTTGAAAGCTAACTTTATAGCAAATAATCCCAATGACCTGAAATATCGCTTAGCGACCTTTACTAGTGTTCCCAATCGTGCTAATGAAGCTTTTAATAGTGTATGAAAAAAATTTGATTTTGACCAAAATTCCATATTTGACAAAACATTGTTATGCTGAGTTTTTCAATATTAACTGGTTTTCGAATTTTTTAGCCATTAATATAAATAGACACAACCCAGACTAGAAACTGCAAAAAATGAAAAATTTTAATGTTTGTGATTTTTAAGCTCGAACTAGACTACTTTCGGTGAGCGTACATCCTGCAGATATATCTACTGCGCCGAAAAAATCGAGATTTACCAGAAAATGCCATTTCTTTCATTTAATGTCACTTATTCATGCATATTTAATGACTATGGATATCTGTCAACTTAAAGTAATCCATAATAGCAATATTCAGACATATTCTAGGCGTGAAGAGTGCCGGGGGAGTAAAATTACGAAAGGGGGGAGTACAAATAAAATAACGTTATTCGTCCCAACCACAATTTCCAAGGCGTCTGTAAACATATATGGAAATAAATATCTCCGGCCCACCCGTTTTCGTCCGCCCCAACCAGTTTGTTTCACTATTTTACGATAACAAAATCAACAATCTTTTTGGTCACTGGTGCGCCTTTGTAATTGCAAGCCAGCAGTTAGCTAAGCAGTAATTACATTGATCGTTAAATAGTGAAGGAAATTTATGTTTTGCACAAGATTTTCTCATACTTCGAGTAATATTGTGTTTTCAAATTTGGCGTACGAATTGACCGAAACCGATTGCAGGGTCCTGTTTACTAGTTTTCCATTTGAGTCAAGAACAACTGAGATATCGCTTGTTGGATTTTGAAAAATGGCATTAATGTGCGTTTTTAGTAGTTTTCTCTCGAAATACTAAACAGTAACTAAAATGCTGGAAAATGTCCCTCGGCAAGATATTCCTGTCTCCGCATACGAAATTTCAGCTCTCTAACGTAACTTAACCGAAAGTAATCCTTGTTCAAAATTTTATTTTAATTTATTTAATTTGTGAGTTACCACCCAAGAAAGACAGCTACGTTTTCTGGGAATATGCAAGGTTTTGGTTGTTTAATGCTTTAAAGAGGACAAATATAAAGGTTGCCATTACAAATTTTTCAGTTTACACCGGTGCGGTAAACGGTACCACCACCTTAAGATTGCCTTCACCAGCCGCACTGCCAGCCTGTGATAGTTTATCGGACTGACGCCAATAGCCGTCTAAAGTGTCAAATATGTCACATTGTAAGTTGCATTTTGGCTAACCGGGGAAATAAATACTTCTCGGAACCTTAATTTTATGTGCTTGCTCTCAGGAACTGGTCAAGGTTAATGGAATTTACATGGGCCGTGACTTGCTGCTGGCTGGAAAAACGTTATCCCAGGTGCTGAAAACAGGGGCTGAAAACGGGGGCTGGAAAACGTGGGCTGGAAAACGAGGGGCTTAAAAACGGTGATGGGTTTTACCCAATGGTGCTGGCAGTCGGCGATAGACTTTACCCAAGGGGCTGGAGGCTGGGCTGGGGGCAGGGCTGGCTTTTACTCACACCCGAGGATTGTCGATAAAAATCTGTTGTTTGTTTGAAAGATATAGCTTTTGAAAACTTTTGAAAAATTGTTCAGCGCGCTCTTCTCAAGATTCACCTTCTATACTGTCTGCATTCTGGAATACGCCTTGTTGGTGTCCGTTCATAACGTCTAAAGTCAAAACGTCTAACGTTCATAACGTCTACCGACGAAACGTCTAACGACGAAACGTCTACTGACAAAACGTCTAATTTTTCTAAAATTGTGTCACACGTTCAAAACGTCTAAAATCATTTTTTAAAGAAAGCGAATCAGGTTTAATGTTACTTTGAAGTAAATGTATTATCAAAACACATTAAATTAAACTTTACGTCTAGTTTATTGTTTGATTTTAAATTGTGTTTAGTTTTTAAATATTTCTGAAAAGCCAGGGTATGCAAATGGCTTGAAACATTTATAAAATTTACAATTTACAATTTGCATTATAATTTACAATTCTAGAAATTTTAGAATTTAAGCGTAAAATTAATAAGTAATCAGCAATCAGTGAAATCTGTTGCACCATCTTTACTGATTACATCAGAAAATTAGTATTCAGTAAATAATCAGTGAATAATCAATGACTAGTTGAATACTGAAGCTATGCAGAAAATAAGACGTATATTTGAGACAATGCCAGAACTTCAAATTGAAGATTTGGCAAGACCTGCCACCCACACCCTAAAGCCCGGTTCACGATGGAGTGCTTTGTGCTTTGTGCTTTGTCTCCAGTGCTTTGTGCTTTTGTCTCCTGTGCTTTGTGCTTTGTGCTTTGTGTTCAGGAGACAGTGCTTTGTGCTTTGTGCTCAGGAGACAGAAAACAAATGATTCATGATGAGAAAGCACAATATCAAAAGCACAGGTCACGGAAGCCAGTATGGACGGAATTCTAAATTTTGGTGTTTTAAAAAACGTTAACAGGATGAATTTGTTGACGTTTCGAATAATATAATTTAATTTAATTTAATAATAATAATGATTATAAATAATAATTAAAAATAATTATTATAAAATTAGCTAATTAATTAAATTTTTGCATGAAATCTTTATTTATTTACGATAGCTAAAGCTAACTCATGATAATTCTTAACTATTCATGCTCTCAATAATTCAATTTTTCATTTTTGTCGTGTCCAAATGAGCTTTAATTCAACACCGGGAATACTGTAGTGATCATGTGACTTCCAGTTTCAGTTTTCGACCAATCAGCATAGAACAAGGTCTGTTTTGATTGGGAAGCACTGAAAGCACAAGTCAAAATGTTTGACATTGTCAAACATTCCCAAAGCACACCAAAAGCACAAAAGCACAAAGCACAAAGCACAAAGCACAGAAGACCATCATGAACCGGGAAAGCACAAAGAACAAAGCACTGTGCTTTTCAAACCATCATGAACCGAGAAAGCACAAAGCACAAAGCACAAAAGCACAAAAGCACAAAGCACAAAGCACAAAGCACGCCATCGTGAACCGGGCTTAAGTGGCCTATTCGAAAACTTGCCCAGGGCACACAAAATAAGTAAAAAATAATCACTAAAATTTCGGAAACTTTAGACGTTTGAACGTATGACACAATTTTAGAAAAATTAGACGTTTTGTCAGTAGACGTTTCGTCGTTAGACGTTTCGTCGGTAGACGTTATGAACGTTAGACGTTTTGACTTTAGACGTTTTGATAGGGAACCCGCCTTGTTTGTCTTGGCAACAATTCGATATTTTCGAAAATATTTGTGCGCTAGAAGAGATTTTACTGACAGACGTCATCACCTAACGAAAACAGAAATATCGAAACAGCCAAACAAACAAAAAGAGTGATACTTGATGTATCACACGATTCTAGTAAATTTGTTTATTTGGTATTACAAATCTGAACGCATTCATTACTGACAACGTAAAGAATTCATGACTTAATAATGGTGCTTAATTACATACAAATCTAGTTTACTAAACGGGAAGTATCTTCAAGCGTGTGTTTTTAAAGTTTTTTGTAGGCATTGTGAAATATTGACGTCCACCCTTTAATGAAATAAACAGTTGTCTCTGAGAGTATATATTTTCTAACAAAAATAATTTTGTCTAGTATATTCAGTTCTTTGTCTGTTGCAGCTTGCAGATTAATCGCTCGCTTTCTATTATCCATTAGACCACTATTGCAGTAATAATACTGTACACATAGAAATACTCTGCTGTCCATTCTTGTAGCGAATTCTTTGAGATGATGATTCTATACACAGATACACAGAATTCAAATTTTTTGAATCCTTAGAGCGAGAGATGATCTCATTTCGATCTATTAGCTATTCTTTGATCAAATTCTTTGGCTAGGCGAGGTTGGTCGAGCGAGCCGTGCCAAGAAACTTGATGTCTTCCAGTTATCAATTTGTTTAGTCAGTTGCTTCTTTCTGCACAACCAGCGTAGAGTAGTCCCATTCTGCTGTAACAACAGCTTAATAAAACTTAGCGTAGTGATAAACGTCGTTTAGAAGCTTCGCTCATCGTAACAACAAGAGATTACAAAAAGCAACTTCTCAACTGTTACACTCTTATCTATTATGCACTGTTGGCATGAATTGATGTAAACAGTAATCATTTTTTTCTGGATTTGAACAACAGCTTGGGTGTTTAACTAGCAAATCTTTGCAGGCCTTCCAGGAACAGTTGTGGATATTTTGTGACATCTATAACCCACTGAAACTTAAACTGGGCCCCATTCTAATGAACGAATCAGTTGAAGTAAAGGCCTGTAGTAGAAGTACATGGCCTGGGTAGTATTTGCAACTGCTTTCCCTCTTTCTGTTTTGTTCTGTTCTTTACCCGACCAACGGGTTCATCTATTTAAAAACCAATGGTGTTGAGCAAATGTCAAAAATTTTTTGATGTTGAAACTAATCGAAAAGATTACAAGATAAGCCCGGAGGCTGCCTGTTAAGCCCGGAGGCTGCTTTATAAGCCCAAATGCTGCCTGATAAACTCGGAAGTAAAATTTAATGACTAAAAAAGCAAAAATGAAAAATTATTCATTTTTATATTTAACGTTTTGAATTAAAGTGATTCACTTGATAAAATTTTTGATCTTCCTAAAGCGAATAGGGCTGCTCTATAGGGCTGCAGAGAGACGGGTGTTCGTAGCCCCACGCGTCCTGCCTCCTTTCTCCGTCTCTTGTCCATTTTTGAACGGACTGCGGAGGGCAGCATTCCATAGGCCTTGCTAAAAAAATTTGTTTCTCCAAATCCTTGATCATGTTGAGCACTACACTGCTAGAGGAAGACTTATAGATACCACTATCGGTTGCTGAGGTTGATGAGTTTGAGCCGAATCAGTAAATGGGCCACGTTGACTGCACGGGTTGGGCCAGAAGTTATTCGAGCCGCCCGGAAGATGCGTAGCCGGCCGAGAAGATATGAGAGAGGAGATGATGTATGTTTCAGTGGCTGCTGGAGGTATTTGCGAATGCGTGGTAGATCCTGCCAGTTGCGACAAAAAAAGGTATGTGTTGAAAGAAGACGGTATTGGTTGGCTTTTGGATCCACCGGGATTTGCTCTGCGAGTCGGATCTGGTGACGGTTGGTTTCTTGACGCTCTTCTTAGAGATCTTCTGGTCGTCTGTTCGAGGTTGCTTTAAGTTTGGGAAACTGTCATTGTGAATTTGCTTTCGTGCTATTGAATATTATAACTTTCTTTCTCCAATAATAATATTGCTTATTTAATACATGTTTCCGCAGTTTCCTGCACGGAACCCAAGTTGTTACGAACCTAATTTCAGGAGGATTAAAAGATTGAGTCAGCACTTGGTTGGAGAAGCAGTTGAAGATTCCACAGATTCAGGCTTACCGGGCAGCCATTACACAATTCCGTGTCGTTCAGTTTGCGCAAATTCAGCAGTCATGAATTACATGGCTGACATCCTCAGCTGTAATTTGATTGACTGTTTAGACCTGACAAGTGTGATACTGCCGTTACTCTGTTTTTAAGTGTGTTCATTCAAATGAAAAATCGGGTTATATTTTACATTAAACGACAGCCAGAGCCAACAAAACGTTTGTGCCAACTGTTAGGTGTGTTTGCCAGAGTTTGCTGCCTTGTGCACATAGGATTCCTAATGTACCTAGAGTTCCACTGTTCGTGAAAAGCTAAACTTGCTCCAAATTGCCATGTTTACACTGGTTTTCTCTATCATGTCAGGTCTTTGCTGTTTTTGCTGTCATTGACTGTTTTCAACTTCTGTATCTCTGGTATATCCAGTTTTAAGAAGAAGAGATCAAAATTTTGTTGACCACGAAGGTTTTGCAGAACAATTTGTTTGTTTTGCGTTGCTCTGTTTTTAGGTGTGTTCAGTCAAATGAAAAATCCGGTTACATTCCACATCAAACGGCAACCAACTAAAATTTTCTGCAAAACTGAGATGTTTTGCAACAATGATTAATGTTCAAAACTGAGCCTGCTGTAGTAAATTCATAATCTATGATAGAATTCTTCAGCACTGCCCTTTTATATTAACGAAATAACATTTAGTCTTATATATTTCTGTGCTTGTTGAGCACAACTACTTCTGACTGTCACGCTATTTCCCACACTTTTAACCCTCTCGCTGCTACGTGGTTTTTGTGGCATCCACCCCTACATGCCAAATCCGTATGTTGTTGCTAACTCATGTCTAGAATGCCATATCGAGTCTCGATACTGTTCTACTCGAAATTTTGCGCTGATATCAATTCCGCTGCCAGAAAGCCATTATCCAAATAAGGGCGATGGAGTACATCTAATTACGAGAGTACTGAGTCCCAATCGCTGGTTTGTTCATTTACTTGTAGTCCACGACGCATCCAAGGCTGCGCGTTTGCATTACGTCATTCCGTCAGTCCTTCTGTACACAACTTCAGTGCGGACCGGACACCAGTCGCTTACATCTAATTCTACAAACATATAGTAAAATAGAATTTAGCAATCAAATTTTTTTAAATTAACAACTAACGTTAAAGCTTCATTCACATGTCTGTTAGATGCCAGCAACCCAGAAAGGTTGAAATTAGTGCAATAATCTAGTATCGCTGTCCAGGGTGTGGCTCAGTGGTAGAGCATTCTGCTGAAGATCCAAAGCCAGGTCGTTCGATTCCCGCCGCGGACACTGTTCTTCACATCTTTCAGTCTTGATTTCAACCTTTCACATTTGGCGACCGTGCCGTGGCCTCCCTCTCGGAGGAGATGAAGTCACTTACGACGCCTGGGAATTGTGGAATTGCAGTTCATGGTTTGATGATTAGTATATCGTGGCCTCGTGACTTCATGAAAAGCTCCCGACTTAGAGAAGAATGAAGTATAGCCTCAGGACCGGAGGCAACCGGGGAGCCGCACTCAGACCACATTGGTACTTTGATTTGAAGACTCAACCTGCAATTCCTGGAAATTCGACTCCGAATTCTTAACTCGAAGACATACACAAGGTGTCACAAGCTTTTAGACAAGCTATGGCAACAATCACAAGCTATGTCCAAGCTTTTTAAAACACATTTATATTTATTTTCTTGAACAAGCCTTTGTACTTCAGTTATATATCAGCAACCCAAAAAAATCGAAATCCGTGCAATATATAATATAGTATCGCTGTCCGGGGGTGTGACTCAGTGTAGAGCGTTCTACTAAAGATCCTAAGCTCGGTAGTTAGTATGTTAGTTAGTACCCCGCCCTGGACACTTTTCTTCACATCTTTCAATCCTGATTTCAACCTTTCACATGTTAATTATTGCATGAATTAGGGAGCTGCTCTTTGTACCTCACTTTTGTACCTATATTTGTCTTCCAAATAACAATGACCCTACACCTTCCACTCTTAGTAATTATGAAGACATTTCCAAGCTCATTTGTATGCGTTTCGTTGTTCCAGTTACAGCTTGATATTGTTTTTAAAATCTCGATCTTAAAAGACTGTCTGCAACAAATTTCGTCACACTTTTTACAATCGTGGGCTTGATTAATTATCATTAATTGTTTCCTCGGGCATTTTTATTGAAAACGGGTTTGCTGTCATCACTGTTGTGCCTAATTCTTCTATAAAAAATTGTGCAGTCTACTTGCTTTTGTAAAGTTTTATCGAAAACTTGCAGAGTAAATCGTGAACCGATACATTTTCTTCGCGTTTTCATCAGAATTTGTTGAAGAATATTTTTGTCACATCATTTAAAATTTAGTCAGAAATTAAATATTCAATTGCAGAAGGAGTCCTTTTGGCTGCGGCCTAAGTACCGTAATACATAACGACGGGATGCCACTCGGTGACTGTACGGGTTTGAGTCTTTTATGGATTTGTGAAAAAAGCTGATTCTCTTCTTCTTTGATTCTTCTTTGATTGTGCAGCAATGTTCAGTTAAAAGCTTCGGGCTCTGCCGAAGATAAACATAAATATGTATAAAAATATAAAATATAAATTAAATAAAAATAAATAATAATAAATATATAAATATATAAAACATAAATATTTTAGCTTTTATTAAAAAATTTCCAAATTCTACAGTAAATTTAATAAAACAATAAATGGATGCACAATTTTCCACAACGAAGGATACAATTCTTCAATGATTTTAGTGTCGGCTTATGTAGCTTTTCCTTTCTATTTATCCCACCTTTTGTCCCAAAACTATAATAATAGATTAAAATGCTAGAGGCGCTAAATACATATCTCTCAACTCAAGCCTCCGAAATCTTCAACACTAATTTGTGCATGATGATTGACTTCACTTCAAGCAAGCCCAGGAGTTACTCTCAATAAATCAGACAATACAAACGATAATGATCAAGTGACGAGAAACAGAATATGCATTATTCTTCAGCAGCAGAAGCTATAACTGAAGTTTTGGCAACCCTAAATTTGCTGCAGTTTTCACTACTTTCTTGACATTATAAATGACAGTATTCCAAAACTACCATGTTTGGATGTAGCGCAAATATACCCTGCAATTGTATCTAATACACTAACTTTTCTGCCTGGCACTGAATTTCCCTCTGATGTTGAAGGATTGCTACTCAGAATAAGCTAGTTTAAAGCTTGAAGCAGACACAAAATTCAGATTTCAAACGGAGTCAGTGGTTATGCTTGATGGAAGTTCATGACATAAGCACAAATGAAGCACATAGCATGCGAAATTGGATAGTACGACCCCCCACCAACAAACATATATAGATTTGGTCTGACCGCTTCCATCATTTTAGCTATGTGTAATCGTAATATCAGTCAGTATATCTAGGAACTTTGCCTATATTAACTAAGAATTTTATTGTTTTAGATCGTTTTACGCAATGCGTTCTCTAATATCAATTTTATTCTTAATCAGTCCAGTATTCTGTTCCGATGGTCGAATACCGGCTGTCCTGAAAACCGATATTCCAATCCCGTCAACTTCAGAGGAAATTGCCAATTTTCAGTCTCAGTTGATCGAATTGACTGAAACTAGCTCGGAAAGTATTGTGGTCGAAACGATAAAGGAGGACTACTACATTGAAGTTCGTGTCAAAACAATTGTATTAAGGAAATTTTATTACTTACTGAGAACAAGAACTCTGATTATCACCACCCTGGATAAATTATCGATTACGATTATCGGAATTCGCGTTGGTGGTGAATGGGAAGAAGCACCGGAGGAAGCTGGCGAACCTAACGGCGCGGCACCCTACATTTTTTCTGCTAAATTGAACACAAATTCTGAGAAGGAGACAGCAGTCATAAAACAGAAAGTGGAATCACAGCTGGAGCAACGGCTGAAGTCTCAAAAATCCGCATCGAAAAGTAAATCGAGCAATCAGAAATCACAAAAACCCTCGGTTAGAGTAATCGATCACACGACCATATTGATCTATTTGGACGATGAAGAATATGATGAGCTGATTCGACAGGGCATCGAATCAATTGTTAGTGTCAATGGGAAACCATTTACACTAACCGAGAATGAGGAAGTGGAATTTGAAATGACAGAAGACGAAGAAATAACTGCCGGTTGGGAACTGTCAGGCGAGCATTTGGAGAAAATGTCATCAAAAACGAAAGTGAAACTATCGCGTTCCTACGTTCAGTCTGGCGGTTGCTTCAGCCTAAAAAGCAAAGTCCTCACGCTAACAGGCGAAAGAGAAATGAAGGAACTGCGACATGGCGATCTAATCTTGACGGTTGATGAAACGTCGGTAGCAACTTCGAGATATCAACCAGTTGAATGGTTTCTCCATCGCGAGGAAACTGTAAACACCGAATTTGTCGTCATTAAACTACAAAACAATACTGTAACCTTGACTCCAAATCACTTGATTCCTGTGGTACCATGCGACCTGCATCTTGAAGATACCACACAGGACATTTTTAATCTATACTCAGTATTTGCCCACCGAGTAAGAAAAGGGGACTGTGTCCTATTCGTGGAAAACTTCGTAACTACTATTCGACAAGTAACGGAAGCTGGTCGTGTATCGGAAACCGGATATATTGCCCCGGTTACGGCTTCCGGGACGATTGTAGTTGACGGTTTGGCAGCTTCGTGCTTTGCAGGGCTGGAAAATCATCGGTTGGTTCGAAGTTTGTCCAGAACGCTCCAACCTATAATACAAACTTTCCAGGCATACCAGGCATCTGTTGAAATCCCTGTCTTCTTCGAAATTGCTGCAAAAATATCAAGCCTGTTCTTTTCTTGACAGACAAATCAGATATGCGCCTGCCCAAAACATAACCCAGAAGTACTGTGCATAAATGTATTGGAACACACATAGAGATACCTGCATGAAAAATTGGTAAATGCCCCCTTTTTGTAGTGTCAACAAATCAAAAAGCTACAGCCATGCTGTTATTTGAGGGAAAAGAAAATGAAAGAAAATGGAAAATTTTCTTTAAATAAAGAAAAAGAAAATGCTCCTTGAATTTCATAATTTGATTAATGGCTTCACGCTGTGCGAAGCCTAAACTATTGGCAACACTTATCCGCACTTTTCACCTATGCTTAGCGTTCATATTTCTGGCTTCGCACATATTGCTTATATCACTGATACTTCGCTTGCCCTATTGAAATTTTCTTCTTTCCCAAGAAAAAGAAAAAGAAAATGAAAGAAAATTTAAAGAAAATTTTGTCCCCCTCAAATAACAGCATGGCTGTACTAAACTAACATTTCAGACGTTTCGAAGCTCACAAAATTACAATTATTTTTTGATATTTTCTATTTGATTTTATACTTTGAACGCGAAATTTGATCTAAAAATGCAGTGAATATCTAATATTAGATTGTGTTCAGTTCAGTTCACAATACTACCTCACTGATTTATTACAAACTGTGCATTATAAATTTTAATGCATGCATGTAAAATAAAACTAATGTTTAGAATATACTACTTAGGTAGTGCCTGCAGGCTGCAGACTCAAGCTAGCCCTAACAAATTTCTGACTTAGTCAGCCAGAACACAATCACTTGAATCTTAGAAGTCACGGAATGTGAAGGTGAACAACCCTTGTTGAGAAGTAGCCAAATTTGATGCCTATGTTCGCAGTATATTTATATTTGTGAGAATCCACAGTTACGCGTCCCCTTTTTGTTTGATGTCAGTCAGACTGGAAGAATCGCTCTCATTTTGCTGAATTTGGTAAGGACCCGTTCCACAAACGTGGAAGCCTGTGTGTGATGACAACCTTGCTTTCTAAAGTTTCTAAAGAATCCAAGCTGCTTACTACGTAAACGGCCACTAAACCAATTTAAATGAGTAGCGATAAGCCAGGATTTGTTATGGACCATGTGCCATACCATGACTGCAAAATCCGTCCTTTGTGAACCGAAGAAAACAGAGAATAAAGATAGACAGAAGTTTAGGTAAACGATAAGAAGAAGCAGGCATTGAAGAACGAAATTTGACTGTAGGTAGTCTAAGATAAATTCTAGTGATGTTTCAGCCACTGAAACTGAAACTGAAATCATCTTGGACGCTGACTTAAACTGAAACTGAAAAGGAAACTAAAGTCGGTTACTAAAACAACACTAATAATCTCTGAGATGTATATTCAATTGGTCCACAAATGCTATTGAGTAAACTTAAACCTCGGTCTGCCAGTAAAATTATATATTTAGTAGAATCAAAAGTTTGAGTGGCAAGAATGAGACGGTTAGCTCTTCCTAGTGCTCTAATAATTATTAGTCAGTCTCGGTGCTGAACAGTCAAGCTGTGCTTGTGAATCTTGCTCCGATTCTGTACCTATAATCTTGTCTTAGTCATTAAAGCCTTGTGTTGTGTACCAGATTGCCTAGTAGCCGAGGACTCAGGCGACAGATAGGTCGTGTGGAGGCATACGAACTTTAAGGAACTTTATCCACTGCGTTTTATTCTGCTACGTCGTTGGCCAGCGTGCGTCCGCGACATTTGATAGCGGAGCGTGGTTCTAAATCGGGCAGGGGCAGGTGCACTCTTGACCGATGTACTTCGGGGCAAGGGGGCGCAACTTTATTTCTCTGGTGGGATGATGGGACCGAATAAAAGTTCCAATTTCAGACCCGCCAGCTGAAAACGAAACTATGATTTCACGGTTGAAGGAATTGGCTGGTCAAACCGTTGGTAGCGCACAGTAACTTTGTGATATACGACTCAGGTGCAAAAGTGGATTCGTAACTGCTAAACTTCCTTCACGCATGGGGGTGTTGGGTAATAAAGTGGAGAGAAGGCGTCCATAGTGCCAAATAGCTCGAGCCTGTTGCCGCAGCTCGCGCCTCCTCATGATTTCGATCTCCCTATCGACGCGTTCGAACATTATTTCCCATACAGTTCCACCCTGCAAATTCGTGCACTAAATACACGGCGAATTTCCTATTTAGAGTTCTTCCTAAGGAGAATTATCGGATTAAACCGGGAAATGGGACCACGGCGTTGGCGGTCTACCTTCAGCCATTTCCTTGAAGATGAAACTATAGTGAATGAAGAAGATGCTAATACTTTAAAAGTCCATGACTGGTTTCTCCTGCTCGTACAGCATCACCTTTTGCAAATAATAACTGCTCCCCATTCCCGTACCCGGGTAACTGTGCTATCTCTTGACCGCTAGGTAAAAGCACTTCTGATGTGTCTAAGTTCTTTAGTGTAGGAGACGGTTCACTTAATTTGATGAGCGTGGGCAACTGTGTGGTGATAACCAACTATTTTCAACTTCACTCCAATAATAATCCTCAATAAACTGAGTTCTTCACACCGGCAACTTTTCCGGCTTACGCTAACCAAACCGTTAGAAATAGTATATAAATGTTATATAAATGCATTATATGTATATATATACATTATATAATTATATATATATTATATATAATATATATTATTATATATAATAATATGCATTATGCATTTATAAACATAAATGTTCACTTTGGATCGCTTTCATTTTGGCTGAAATAAACGATTTTGCGCTTCCGCTCTCTACTAAGAAGTAATGCACATGTATATCGCATATTGGAAACATCTTTTATTGCTTATTCTACGGTTAGATAGTCAATAAACGCATCTTGGCGTTATAAACTTCTAAATTTTGCTACTTTATTTTCATTTCAAGTAATTTAAAAATGAATAAAAAGAGTTTCCAGTTGTTGGTTATTGAATGTATAATTGGCGTCTGTCGAAAATTTTTTCTAGCCTGCAAAAATCAGGAAAAACTGCGCCCAATCTGCCTTCCCTCTCATTTTCTAAAAACCACCGCAAACTTACACTGGCAGGACTTGGCAAATTTTCCGGTCCAAAGAACGTAACAGTCACCCGATGTTCCGCCGATAGGACTCACATTTAGTCCACACATTTTGGTGACTGCCCTTTTGCGTAGTTTATTTATTATAATTCAACAGATGATTTAATCACCGAACTTGGCCTCGTTTCTGCGGTTTTATTATTCCCAATTTAATTCATCATTCATTAACTTGCACTGAATACACTTTATACAAATCACACCTGGCTCCCATCGGCTGAAACACTAATACTTCAGCTTTGCACCTCAAATAATTTACCACCTTTCGTATTTGTTAATTGTTGTATTGTTAATTTAATAATAAAGTAATGTGTAATTGTTCTTGTCTTGTAGTTAGTGTCTCCGTGTTGTCTTGTCCTTGAAATTGTGTGTGTTAGCTTTGACTAAATATGTCCCTCTTTGTAATCACTGAGTCTCTGTCTGTCCAAATTGAGCTAGAAAAGTGACCAAAAGATTTATCATTCCAGCTAGAATTGGAAATTGAATTTGGGCTCTTGAGTTTATCAACTTGTAAGAAAATAGAAAGTTCTAGAATCTTGCCTACGTCAATTGAGGGGCTAGAAAAGAGAAACTAAACGCTAAGTTACCTTGGAGTATTCTTAGAAAGAAAATTGGAACTAATTTTGGATTTGGAATAAGTTGCAGGATGTTTCGTAATCGCCAAAGTCTTACCGTAGTCTGGAAAGGGCAACTTTATAAAATTTTATTCTGTTAGTCAGTCTCGGTGCTAGTTATTGAAGAGTCAAGTTGTGCTTGTGAATCTTGCACCGATTCTGTACCTATAATTCTGTCCTGGTCATTAACGCCTCGTGTTGCGTATGAGATTGCCTAGTAGCCGAGAATTCAGAAGACAGATCGAGCCTGGAGAGGCATACGAAGTTTAGCGAACATTATCCACTGCGTTTTACTCTGCTACGTCGTTGGTCGGAGTACGGCCCGCGACACTTCTTAAAGTACGAAGGGCAAGCCGAACGGAGTTTCTGTAAAAACTGAGGACTCCAAGTTTTCCAAAATTGACATAGTCATGTTTCTGTTGTACTAAAATGTTCAAGCAGGCTTTTCTGAACTCCGGATCATTTGAATCCTGATCTGATGAGGGTAAGTTCAGGCGAGAAGATGGAAAGATGAATCGGCTGGAGTGAGCAGACTAAACGCTTTTAGACCATTTGATACCTTCTGACTTGGGTTAGTCCTTGTGGAATCCAGTACTTGTTAGTCTTACCAATGCAGATTTCGGTCGAAAGTTGGGAACATTTTGGTGGCAATCTACAATTATCAGTTTCGAGCAATGGCTGTTCTGCGATAAGATAATTGGAAACTTGTTATCATATTCAAGAGGAGCATTTCTAAGCATCCTCTAGATCTCAGTACAAGTTAGTAGTTCTCATAAATCCTAGCTATCCCCCACGCTATTAAGAATTAAGCGTATTAAGAAACCACGTAACAATTGAATGGTCCGCCCCAATAAGAAAATTTCCTTTAATTTTTGTATGACTTTAGGCACTTTGTACAAAGAGCAGGGCTTAAAATCAGAAATTGTAAGGGAATTGGATTACGTAGTCGACTGTAATTATTTTTCTGAAACTGAAATTGAAATTAGAATTACGTAGGTTGCAAACTGAGAAAATAAAAACGACAACGTCAGAAATCCGCAATTTGAAAATTATTAAAAAGTTAATACCTGATTTTTAATCACTTTTCTAGAAAATAAGGGACGCATATAGCTGCATTTAGTTTTCGTGAAAGTTTGACTGTTTACCTCAAAATTATATTCACGACGGAATCAGTATTTAAAACTTAGTTTGAAATAAAAATGATCTAAAGTATAAAGTCTACGTCTACTCAGTGTTATTTTCCGTTGCATTCCTTTGCTCCAAGAAGGTGGAGCAATTGGTTAAAGACTACTCCCTCAATATTAGTCTGAAAAATAATAATGTATTGACAACTAGGATTTAGGACAACTGGGGATGAACCAATCTAACAGGTGACGTTTATTATTATTCCCTTTATCTTCCGCCAGCTAAACGGAAACTACTATCACTTTTGTTACACTTCTCATTTTACTGACAAGCAGAAAAAATGAATGGTTTTAGAAATTATTAAAAAGTTAAAAAAGATAAAATTGGCTAAACTAATTTGACGCAATGAACAATGCTACATAATGATTTTTACAAGCTATTTCAGATTTTACAACGTTACAAAGTTTAAACTTTAGTAACTGTTGCCAATCAGTTTTTCTTCTGAAGCAAAATTCTTATGCAAAGCTTCAAAACCTACAGTATTTTTGGTTTCTGCTAATTCCTGATCCACTAATGTGGAGATTTCATTAATTTGATTGCTAAGTGCTAAGTTAAGACACTGTAAATGAAAACGTTGCGGCTGTGACAAGTCTTTGGTCTGTTAGACAATTTTCAGTATGCAGATACTGTGTAGTTGGGTTCAAAGTGGGTTGGACTCGAGTGGGTAGTTGAGGTCAGGGAGGCGCCAGTCAGTCTACTCTAATTTCTCGTTATCATATTTTATTTGCCTTCTGTGGAAATCGGTTTGTTTTACGTTTGTTTTGCAGATGTCTTTTTCCTCGCATTCTTGTTTTGTTCTGTTTTCATAAATAAATTCAGTAAAAAGAAATTTAGTACCTTTCTATTTCTTTCTCGTTCTAGTTGGTCAGAGTAATTAGGGATTCAGCAGCAATAGACACACTCGATGGACCTGCAGATCTTAGTTTATCGTAGAGGTTTCAACTTTGTTCATCCAAATCTCCACATGTTGGCGACCGCGACAGCAAGGGTAATATGACTGAAAAGTCCTTTTGATAGGGGGGTCAGCCCGTTCTGCATAATTTGACGGCATGAGAAAGGGATTCTGTTTATGGTTCGCCCCAGTTCAAAGTGGCAGAACCAGGTGACTACACTGTAGAGGAGGGTGATGATTCCACCCAGAATTTTTAGTATATATTGGTATCCTAAATCAAAATGGGAGCCTCAGTTTTAGATACTAAGTGCAAATTTGTATTTTCCCTCCATAGTAAAAACAGGATTTTTCTGCCTATTTTGTCTCAACAACCTCACCAAACTTTTTCTCAAACTTCCACCAAAATTTTTCTAAACCCCCCAAAATACTTCTTTGCCCCTTCAACCTTCTCGTCCTCCCAAACACCAGCGAGACCGGCAGCCTCAACTTCGTCAAAATCCACCCTCGACCCGTCATCTAAATGGACGAATTATGATACGTACATCCCCAAATCTGCAATCTAAACTGTCGGAACAGCATGCGGAAAATAATCCTGGCACAGTACGTTGGACCGAAATAATTGGCTGCATACAAATAGACCAGACCGCCCCCCACTGGAGGTCCCACCCTACGCCCCCCAAGAAGCTCCCCGAAGTCACTATTATATGGAACAGATGGTCACTTCTCACACTCGAGCGGCCGATTATGTTGCTCAAAATTGTCTCATAATCCGTCTTGGGTTTTGCAGCAGTCTACCCTTCATCCCTCCTGTTGTCTCAAAGACCACATTGGTGAGCTTGTGGCCACCAGTTGGCGCGATTGTTCTCAGTGTAGAGTTCTGGTTTGTATAATAAACTCAATAAAGAAATGAAATTAAAACAAAGATTGCTAGGTTTCGTGCAGAGTGTGTCCATGTCTGATTTACTCCGTCACTTATCCTAACCGACTCGAAATAGACAATACAGCCATAATCTAAATGTCACGAATTTACTCGGACAAAAGTCGCAAATAAAAAACTAATGACAAAAGTTCAAAATACTTTCTTCGACAAACGACACAATGAAATTAGGGCAAGCACTACTAATTATACTAAATACAGCAAAAAGGGGGACAAATCCTATAGACAAAAGGAAAACCCAAATAACACCGAAATTTCCCTAAAACAATCAAACCTGATAATAGCATTGACGTAGTAAGCAAAATTTTTGAAAGAAAAAAGAATTAGCTATGTCCGACCTTGGACATTACACAAAAATAGAATTTAGTTTGAATTTTCATGAAGTTAGCACTCACTCTTGGGTAATTTTAAATGAAATCAAGGAAATATTCCACATCTTCTGTCTGCTGGCAGTCTTCAACCGGCCTTATTGGATGCCACTCATGATGTGTGAAACGAATGACTATGTCAATTCTTTCAACAAAATTTATAAAAGCCGAGAAAATACTAAGAATCTAAGTCTTACCCGATAACTTATAATCCTTTAATTCGCAAGTTTGAATGTTAAGTTTGCATAGTGGTCAGAACAAAATCATTTCTCGTACCAACAGGATCTCTTTAAAAAGGAAAGATTTTGTTGAACAAATAGAAAAAGTAGTTTTGGTTCCAAGCAGCTAGCCCCGTTAATATTATTGGGACATGCATAATAATGATTGTTTAATCAGAGCAAATAGCAGCATATAGACATATAGACAGCTATGTGGTGTTGACTAGAAGGGCTGTTGTTTCAAGCCTGACGTAATTAGCTTACAGTTATATATACTGTTATATAAATGTTCAGTAAATAATAATAATAATAATAATAATAATAATAATAATAATAATAATAATAATAATAATAATAATAATAATAAACGCTATTTGGTGTATATCCCCGTTTGTGTTTTATTAACAGTTTTTAGTCAGTTAGGCGTTCGGCTGAAATATAGTAGGGAGGTCAACTTCTAGTCGTTTAGAGTAAGACATTATCATGCGGTATAACGTAGGTAGGTAGGTAGGTAGGTAGGTAGTGCTGGGTAGTGCACACCCTACTCTGTGCCCAACTTCGGCTCGAGAGGAGCCTCATTAGCATATTTGGCCAGATAGCACAGAATCATGCCTGTTCAATCAGAAAACCATCCAAAAACGTCGGTTTCAACCTCAACCTAAAAACAAAAACTAACAAACAATGCATCGCATATCACACAATTTGGGTCCAGAACCCGCACTAAAAGCCAGTCGGCGCGGATACTGAGGTTCAAATCCTCACCAGCGCTGTTTCAGATGGGTTTTAACGTCGGCTCGAAGTTAACTGAAACCAGTCCTGTTCATTTCTCATCCTGCTTAGTCTGATCAGTCCGGAGTACGTGTAAAGTTTTGTCCTGTCCCGTGCTTTGGTTCTTGCTCGTTCTGTGTATCCAGTTGATCCTGTTGGCTTGTAGTCAGTCTCCTCTAGTTGACCTGTACGATTTGGAATTTTAAGCATTATGGGATTGCCTGTGTAGGAACTTAGGTGCAGACAATTAGTGCAGATCCTTAGAGACTCTCGTCCTACCCGGAATTACTATTGGGAGTCTAGTTAGCCAGCCTGTGTTTTAAAAGCTCTAAAACGTACACTAAATTCATCATGTTCAGTAGACTTTCAATCGCCGTCGTCATCTATTTTCCGAAATAATGCTCACCCTAACAGCCATTACACTTTCATAGATGGAAACTCTACTCAAAATTATGTTGCCTGACATGCCATTTACACGGAAGCCCCAGAACGTATCCAGTCTCGCTTCCGACCGTCTAAAATTATAATCTAACCGATCGTGTGTTGTAGCTTGTGTGTGTAACAGTCCCCAGACTTCAATAAGGGACAGAGTCAGAGCAGTGGTTGTTAAAAGTCCGAAGCTTGGTTCATACTTATTTTCCGTTTGTCCTATTGGCTGTATGTCTGTTTGTCTAGTTCTCCGGCAGTCCATTGTCAAAAAAGACGAAGTGGTTCATATTCGTTTTGCTTTTTGTCCGTTTGTCCGTTTCCGATTGTGCGAATTGATGGTGCTTGTTTTGCGCGCGCACGCGTGTGTGTGGCTGTGTGCGTGTGTGTGGAAGGGGGCGTGTGTGTGTGTTTGTGGGTGTGTGTGCGTCCGTGTGGAGCCCTACAGAACAAGAGTACCCTGTAGAAGAAAATTATAATATTATAATTGTTTAAAGCACACTTTAAAATGTGTTTCACTTCAATTTAAAACATTTATTTTCTTGTGATAGTGTCTACGAGTCGGGGAGGTTATGTATTAATAGTGGGAGGGGAGATATTGCAACGCAATGTAATCGAATCCCCGAGTTATCCATTGTGTATTCCTTTAAAGTAAAAATGCTTTGATATTGTTAGCTTGTAACTCAAATGTGAATAGGTGGCTCATTGATTCAACGAAGACGTTGAGTGTGGCAACTGTCGTTACAATAGACGTGACCACGAACCCCACGAAAACAGCATACCGTCGATCATAACCCACGGTTAACTGGACGATGAGTGTTTTCATGGAAGCGGAAACAACACTTCTTCTCGGAACCCGGTTTGGCTTACACCCACACTTTAACAAGGGGGTGGGGGTACGGGACCCCTCAACAATTGGAGGTTCGGTACAAGGGCGACTAAAATCACAGCCAAGGGACAAGGGACAGTGCCAGGAAACGCAGGTCAAACTGAAAATAAATGGAAATTTTTGCCATAAATAGCTAGCATTTTTTAAATTTTCAAAACATTTCCCAAAAATCGCTAAAAACTGCATATTTTGCTCTACAATGGCTGTAAAATAGCTAATTTTGCGCTAAATTTACTCAAAATTTGCAAAAATTGCACTTTTTCTTGTAAATTTTCTGCTGGGACCCTCCTCCTAAATTTTAGATAAAGTACAAGGGCAGGTAAAATTTGGGCTAAAACAGGTACAGGACCCCTCAGGAATTGGTGCACTTGTTAATGCATACTTACACAGTTGACAATACTGACCAAACTGTAGTAACTTGTAATATGTTCCTCTAGTTGAGGCGTTCTATGTTTATAGAATAACTACGGTGGTTTCTCAAGTTTGTATAAAAATAGTGCAGCGAACAGTCAGTTCAGTTTAGTAAATCTAGATCGTAAAGTAAATAGTAAATAGTAAAAGGTAAGTAAATCGAGATCCGGTCGTGTTCACAACATAGTGGCGGTCACCACGTTTTGGCAACGAGTGTGTCAGCACAACCCTATGGCTAGGATCCCCTGTCCGCCAGCGTTTCTTTAGTGTCCCGATGAGCCCCCGATTCAATGGAGAAACTGGATCTTGAGACCCATCTGATTGCGGTTGGTGACAACTTTGGCGAAAGAAGAAAGGTTGCTGTCCTCCTAAATTGCCTAGGTATCGACGGCCAGCGAGTGTACAATACAATAACGCCAGCAGTGAATCCTAATGGAGATCTTACCTACGACGGAGTCCTGGAGACAATGAAAGCTCACTGCCAACCAAGAGCGAACGTGGTTGCCAGCAGATTCCGGTTTCGTCAGCGTCGACAGATGTCGGGTGAATGTTTCGACGCAAGGTATACTCTAGGCCTGGCCTCTGAGTGCGCGTTCCGAGAGACAATTGGAATTGGAAGAAGAAATGATCCGGGACCAAAGCGTTGAAGCTGTTGCAGTTCCAAAGGTGAAGACAAGGTTGCTACTGGAATCGGATCTGAACCATGTCAAAGCTGTGAATCTATCCCGTCAGTTTAACGGGCTGAAAACGAAGCCAAAGCGTTATCAAGCTCGTCCCATCCAGTGAATCAAGTTCATCACCATGAAGCTCACAAGGTTTCGTGGAGCCAGAAGCCCAGCATGTACAGTTCTGCCAGAAAGCGCTACAGCTATGGTTCTTCGATAGACGAATCAGTTTTGAGGTAGAAAGCGGAAAAGAGATGCGGTGGTGGCTGTGGTTATTTGGATCACGCAAGTCGAAGCAGGAAATATCCAGCTAATGGGCGGAAATGCAACGCTCGCCACAAGATGGGTCACTTCGCACGGGTATGCCAACAGGCTGTGAAGAGTATCAAAACAATCAAACTTGTCAGAAAAAATGATCAAGATGGAAGAACTCTGGAAAATGAAATAATTGTAATTTAAAAATATTCTTTAATTCGTTGGAGAGATGTAGTGTGGGAGGTGTTACTGATTTGTGCGGTCTCGTGTTCTGTTACTTATTTTCGTTTTTAAAGAAGGAGGGATATGTGATTGTGATATCTTGTGATACGTCACTCTCTCACAAGTTTGTATAAAATGCGGTGCAGCGAAATGTCAGTTCAGTTTAGTAAATCTGTCAATCGAGATCCAGTCGTGTTCACAGCATAGTAGTGGTCACCACACAAACTGTCACGCAGTTCCCGGTTTAATGATTTCCCAAATCCACATTTTTTAGCCAAGTAAGGCAACTTTGCCAAATAGGATGCTACATCCCATTTCCTGTCCTTACAATTTAGACTGCTCCTGTCAGCTTAAATTCGGATAGATATTAAAAATGGTTAGGAAAATTGAAAATGTTCAACTAAAATTCAAATGGGCCTGATCGGTCGCTGGCGCGGGAGCTTGTCGCTCAGAAAACTGAGCCCTGCCTGGGACCGGAGGCCCGCTTCATGGCCGGTGGCCGGGCACAACCCCAACTGCCGTCTTCCTTTTTGGTTGACAAAGTCTTTTGTCTAAATCTGTTAAACAAGTCTTTAAATTTTTAACATGTTTGAGAACTTGCTGACACTATTAATTACAGGTTAAACTGGAATTTATCTTAGCGTTATGTTCCCACGCTAAAGTTAGGCCATGTTTCATACATTCCTGCAGTTTTGAGCGAAATCAGTTGTTTCATCGCTTATGCCATGATGCAGTTTTGCACAGAAACGACAAGCAAATGTCTTCCAGGAATGAGCGTGCAAAGCCACACCCTGATTAAATAATATTCAGTTGCTTAATTAACTCATACACGTATAGTCGGTATGAGGCTCCAGGATCCGGAAAAGTGCAACACAATACTGTTGGTGAATAACAGAAAATTGGTAGACTTAGAACTAAGGCAGCAAGTACCCATCCGTTACCAGAGGCCAGGCCAAAAAATTCCGGTCTTCAGAAAGGGATTATCTCAATTATCTGTTTATTAACCCACTAATAAGTATAAATTTTGTGCATCTTAAGGCGTTTGAGGTGATTTTTGATTTGTGCTAATAATTCCTAGACTTAGTACCTGTTTTCTTCGACCTATTGTAATGTTTTGCATGTCGTAAGAAAAGAGATTACCGGAACTATCTTTGAGCTCCCAGAAAAGTGCGACACAAAAGGGACGAATACAACTTTAAAACAAAAGCGTGGCGACAGTTTGCAAACCTGCAAAGCAAGTTTTTTCGTAAACCTCCACGGCAGGCGAATGGTTTGTTTTAAATGTTGAGCATTCTCCTAGACTTATTAATTATCCCTGTCACTGATGAACTGGAGTGGTGATGAAATATGAAAAAACGAAAAACGATTCCGCTGGATGTTCCGGTTACAGCTTTAAACAGTCTTGTGATTCTTTGTTACACCATACCGGATACGTTTCATATTTTCAGTCACTTCTCATCCAGCCTACACTGTACACTTGTGTATGCGTCAAAATACGCTGTTTCGTATTTTATTATTATTCCGCTGTATCGCTTTAATTGTTGGTAGGATGATTCAGTATGGCTCTTGCTGCGATTTAGTTGAATACAGTGGATTTTCAACTCCAGTACTTTCTAAATTTGCAACAATAAAATTCACTCCAAATTTTGTCTGTTAGAAATTCTAGCCTCACACAGCTTCACAAGGACCAGACACACCCAGCCTCCGATCGGGATTTGTAAGGGGTTTGCGTTAAGTTTATAAATTCCTAAATAAGAACACGCAGCTTATTTTGCTCTAGATGTCATGTATGAAAGCAATCATCGTTTGTGTGTTTTCAGGTGCAGTTAGTTTTAACACCTACATACATGGTATTCATGTCAGCTCTCTGCATATAAAATGCTGATTGACTAACAGAAGAACAAATCTTTATAACAGTTTATGCAGTATACTGGTAATACAGTCTTCCCAAAACCAAATGAATTTCGATTTAGCCTGATAATTTTTTCAGTCTTAATTTGGTTTAGTGCATCTAGTTTCGATCATTAGGGCTTGAGAATTAAGGCATTTTATTTTAATTAACATAAATAATTGCAGATCCATCTGCTGGCCAGCATTCATGGCGTTGAGTGTGGATAATCAGTTGCTATTAGCCACGACGAAATTTGGTCCGTATCAAGCGTATCTCCTGTTTATTATATGCTTGTGCTATCTTTGTAGTTTTAGTCAGGTATTTTTCAATGTTTTTGGTGGTGGCAATCCAAGACCACCCCAGAACTTATCTGATTTAAAATTTTATTCCTTCCGCCAGGAGTGGAATCTGACAGGGGAAATGGCCCAAGTTGTACCCACAGTCACTTCTGTTCAGCTTACTGGTGCCATGGTTGGCGCTATTTTTGGCGGCATGGTAGCCGATAAAATGGGTAGAAAGTTGGCTGCTATTGGAAGTATGCTGATTATTGGTGTGATCGGTTCGCTATCACCTTTGGCGCCCAGTTGGGATGTAAGACTGCTAAAGTTGTAGAACATTGCTTTGTGTAGATATACGTTGGGTGTGAGTAATAAGTTCGATCGTAGCTATCTTTGCTTCACTAATTATTCGCGAATATAAGTAAGACTGTCCCAAAAGGGTATACAGTTTGCACCAAGACCAAAGTATGTATCAACTGCTGTCCTGTAAAATTGATTGGCTATTGAAATCAAATAGTATTTTGCTCATACAAACCAGTATATATTTTCTGGTTAAAATTATTTGTGCCACTTGATTATAATCTACTGCTCCATCATATAAATCAAGTTAGTGACCTTTCAGTTGCTAATTTCTATAAGAAGCGCTGTTCTAGGTAATCGTTTCGTTACGGTTCACAGTTGGAGTTGGAACAGGACTGTTTGATAGAGCAGCCATTCCTCTGGTCTTGGAATCGGTAACTCCCGAAGTTCGCCAGCTGGCTGATACAAGCATTGCCTGCATGCAGGGTCTGGGTCTAATGTGGCTCGGATTTACTTCTTTCATGGCCGCCCACTGGAAATGGTTACTGTTAGCCTTAAGCGTTCACGGGCTGCTGGCTGCTTTCGGATTGCTCTGGGTGCTAGAATCCCCAAAGTGGCTACAGACTCACGACAAAGAACAATTTCCCTTAGGCTGTTATCGGGTTATGAAACGGAACAGTGCACTGACCCAAGAATTTAGACAACTCTTTTACTGTTATAAGCTGAACGCCGTAACAGGTAAAACTAATAATGCAACAACGACAGAGATTGGATATACAACCAGAGAACTGTTCAAATACAACGGCATGATTGCACTTAGCCTTTTCATAGCAGGTACTGCCGGTTTTGGCATTATCTTGAATTCCAGAAACCTAACTAACAGTGTTCACTTGGACTTTTTTCTGCTGGGACTTGCTAAAATCGTAGCTTCGCTGGTGCTAATTTTCGTGGATCACTTTTTCAGTCCAGGTCGAAGAATAGTCCACCAGATAGCCTTAAACGGGGTCTGGCTGAGCTTAACCGTGCCAATCTGCTTATATGCTTTGGATCTCGAAACTCATCACCTGCCGGTTCTCGTGGCATTCTCAGTGATTGCATCCGGCTTTACTATTCCTCTGTGGGTGCTTGGTACCGTATATTCCACGGAACTCTATCCGCCCGCCTATCAGAGTACTTCCATTGGCATCGGTACGGTTGCTTCTCGTGGTGGAGCGGTCTTCGCTCCACAGGTACTGCTCCTGTTTAACTGGATAAAACCGGCACCATATCTATTCATCGCTGGACTTTGCTTGTGCACTGCACTATTGGCATACTTTTGCTTACCAGAAACTCGTGTGAAGAAATCTTAATGCACGGTATATCACAAGCAAGGCACTCATAAATAAACTGAATTATGTGTGTTTTCGTAATGACATTTTGCTATTTAAGTATAGGCTATATGATAAGTAAAACCAGAGGCCATAAAAACAAGAGCTCCTAAAATAAAAATTCGAAAGGAAGGAAAAACATAAAACTTGTCATTAATCTACAACTGAAGAAGCTCAGTTCTTTTTCGAAGTTTAAGCTAGGCGATATTTTCATTCAAGGTGCAGTGCATAATACAAAAGTCAACCAATGTAGCTTAGAATGGATTCATATTAAACATTAATTTTGGGTATTAGCTGAGTTTCACTGGCCTCTTGTTTGATACATCTCACATTTGTTCGAACCATGCTGCGGATTTGAATTACTCACTCAAAACTCAAGCAGAAATATCGTTAAACAACGAATTTATAATTTAGCAATCGTTCAATTGTAACATTTTAACCAGGTTAATCTGCAACTAGGCTTCTATAAAATATAAAATCTGATTCCTGGGCTCTAGTTTGTTTAATTGCACCATAAGAATGCGTTTAGCAGAAACCACAATACTTTGGGCAGTAATATTTTAAAGACGTGGAGTATTGAGGTTGTTGGCACATTTCCTTTGAATATCCAGAACAGTCAGTTTTATCAACACAGCCTGAAACAGACATGCGTGTTCACAATGAATGCAATACAGTGGCCTGAAGTTAATTGCTACTGCTGCACACTGTAAAACCGGTAAATGGGCAGATTGTACTAAGGAAAATAATCTGCTTATGTTAGGAAAACAATATCCATACGTTTGACCTGAGAATGATTAACAATTTAACAGATACCTTGACCGCCACTTCCACCTCCGCTGCCCCCACCATTTGCTTCTAAAACAAACTATTTAATATAAAATATATTGTTATGTTCTTAACTTGAATTATCTTTAACTGTTAACAAGGTGACAGAAATCTATAAGCCAGACCTTGCATTTGAGAGTTAACTTAATTGTGCAGCGCTTGAATATATAGCAAACATACAGCAATATAACAGTATCGGGAGTGCCAAATAAATAGCGTTAATAAACGGATAATGTCCTATTAATGCAAATGTACACATAAGGCATCTGTCCACACTAAAAGTATTTTGAAGACTTCTAAAAAGCTAATTTGGTGCAAAATGTCCCGAAGTTTTTGCATTTTGATTTCATGGTATAAGTCCAAATTGCAATAACATTAAAAATTCATTAGGTTTTCCTTCTTGAAATGTCAATGAATAGGTGGACAACAAGATGTTAGAACATAGTTATCTCATAAGAAAGGCTACGGGAAATTGAGATATCCTCCTGTGAATAAGTACCTTTCTGGCACAATGTTCTGAAGTCCCAGTCGCACTGACCGGAGTACCAACCAACACCGCCGTAATAGTAGGTGCAAGGGCGGTCTTCAGTGATTCTAGCATCTCCATATGCGAAGTTGGTGAAGGTCAGTTCTTGCCCATTTGGAAGTGTCCATTTTCCATTCACAGCCTTCATTCCAAGCCACATAATAGCAACGTCAAGTTTCTTCCTTTAAGATCAGGGAACAGAATAGAAAGCTACTGATTCTGTAATACTTTTCTTCAGAAGCTTTTATAATTGCAAGTAACCAGTTAATAGTGCATTGTTTTGAATAATTAGGTCAAGATTCATATCAAGATCGAAAGATTCATTCAAGACTTCCATATCTATCTGCTATTGCCAAAATTCAGCATTGGTATATATACTCTGGTTTTCTTGCAGTATTAACTCGGAAACTTTGTTTAATCCTGCTTCAAAAATCGAAAAGCACTGAAATTCTTGATAAAGTCTATGAAATAATGTTTCACAATATAAGTGTAGACTAAAGAGATCCCATGCAAATTCATGGGATTGGATGGGATGGGACTACGTGGAATGGTGATATTACTTGCTACTTGGTCGGTTTGGTGACTAATGAAAACTTTTCTTTCTTGAACAGTAAATGTCGACAAATGATTCCACAATCAGAAGCACAAAGCTCAATAGCTGCATCAAGACTTATAACTTTGTTGGCAGGCTCCCTTCATATCTGATTTCGATGCATTGTTTCGCTTTGGTTGTTGTGTATACCAAACCATAGCTAATTTTACGTTGACTAGCGCTAAAACAGACGGCATTTTGTGTCGGATAGAATGTATATTTCAGCCAAAAAAGTTTTCGCAGAAAGCAACCTTGGTGCAAGAGTTCATAATTCTCTTATATATAAGAAGATCTTTTATAATATAAAGGAAATAATTATGGACTCTTGCTTGGTGGCTGCAACAAGGGTTAGTGAAATGTGATCTTCCGTATGATTTCTCTTTTAGGCATGGCGTAAGCAAAAGAATTATAATATAATCGTGTGCATGAAAATATTGAGCAAGTTTGAACACTTGGTGATTCCTCACTCAAACTACGAACACGTTGACATTCCTAACATGACGAGAAATGACATCACTGTTTGGAATACTGTGTTCATATAAAATTGAACTCAGTAAGCTAGGTTCACAGACAATGTGGGATAGCGTGAAACAACTTTTGATTTTCACCGAAGATGTGGAATGGGATGGAAATAAATAATTTCACACGAAACGAGATGGGATAAGTTATTCCGGATAGCCTTAAGTATGCCTAAGCCATCTGCCGACAGTGGAATATCATCAAGAGTACATAATATAAGAGTGTGACCTGCCTTAATGATGTTTCAGGCACTGAAACTGAAACTGAAACTAGGATACAGTTTGTACAGGTTTCAGCTTCAGTGACTGAAACTGAAACTGATACTTTCTTTAGGTCGCCAACTGAAACCGAAACTGAAACTGAAACTAATTTGGGTAAAACCTGAAACGCAGACTGAAACTAAACTTTCCTTAAAACTTAACATTTTGACGGTTTTGAGCTTCAATTCTGGTAGTATTGCTGCAGGGGAGGCTGAATAAACATCAAATTGTGCTTTATGTCAACTCAGAAGTCTGGGAACTGTTGTTTTTAAAGTGAACTGAAACTGAAACTGAAACTCCGACTGAAACTAAAACTGAAACTGAAATTATTTTATGCTGCCGACTGAAACTTAAACTGAAACTATTTTGGTCCGCCGACTGAGACTGAAACTATTTCGGACCACCGACTGAAACTGAAACTGAAACTAAAATCGGCTACTAAAACAACACTACCTGCTCTGTTGCCAGCTGCAGGTATATACATGCTCTGTTCGCAAACGGCTGACCCCGGAACATGTCCCCTGACCTAGCGTGTATGTTTACTTCCAAGAAATTCTAACACTATCCTTGTGTTCTAAAGTTCGAAGCAGGCACAAATTAGGCGGGCGTTGTGTTCGCGAACTTCCTTGTCTTCCTTGTCTTGCTCATTAATATGTTATCTTAAAACTTAGTAACTCGCTGGAAAGAGTTATAGGAACTAAGCGATGAAATATGAACCAATGCACGCAAGAGTTTTAAGTTCATACAAACGGTTAGAGCTATGGTAGGAACATTTAATTGATTAGAATATGACTTATGGAAGTGACAGAAATATCTGAACACCACGATTTACCGTAGACTGAAAATACTTTATCGCACAAACCTAATTGTATTTCAATATAATAGTTAGCTATAATAATAATACTAGGTAATAATAGTTAGCTTAACAGTTAATCTTTGAGCCATTAAAAGACTTTCAGTTAACTTGTAAAGAGTTATTTGGTTATAACCAACTAATATGCCAACTTACATAAGCCTAACCATTTTATCTTCGGTTGACTGACTATCAATGGAAGGAACGACACCGCCATTTTTACTGCAGAACTCATCTGCTTCTTCCTTTGTCAACGCCTTCCATGAATCCAAGTAACATTGCCCCTCAAATTCTTCCCAGTCTATGGGACATCCTGAAGTATATATTATATATCTATACATTAAAAACTCGGCATTCGATGTTCACACCAAAATAGCATATTGTGATTATTTAATAAAGAAACATTGTGGGGATGCCGACAGTGCGGTGCTACAAAGCATTTAAATGTAAAATCTTTTTGTAAGGGAAGCAAGCATAGGAAAGATAGATAAGCCTGATATGGGAGTTCAGCTGATGACCCTGTGGTGTAGTGTTTAGCATGCCTGACTTCGGAGCAGAAGCACCGTGGTTCGAACCCTGGCTGGACCAACTCTTTACTTTCCATCCTGAATGAAAAGCAGTTCCCTTCTCTTTCCTAGGTCCTGGTTTCGTTGGTACAATGGTGCATGATGGAGCAGAAGGCTGTGGTTCGAAAACCGGCTAGGCCAATTCTCGATTTTTAATTCTGAATAAAGCTTCCCTTCTCTATCCTAGGTCCTAGTTTCGTGGGTGCGATGGTGCCTGATGCCTCCCGCCTTGTGCTTGTCCTCGGTTTCCATTTGGTCCACCAGTCCTGGTAGATGCGTCAAGGCTGCCTCAGGACCCGGATTAAAGCTTGCGCTACATCTGGCGACATGGAATCGACTCTGACGATTCTGACCCTGAGAGGTCCGTGCTCCAAGAACGTGTGTTCCGAACCCCGTGAGATCCAACCAACCAGAAGCAACTACTGGGGTAATCGGAGACAGGCGTCTAATCCGGGTCCTGAGGCAGCCTCGCCGCATCTACCAGGACTGGTGGACCAAATGGAAACCGAGGACAAGCCCAAGGCGGGAGGCATCAGGCACCATTGCACCCACAAAACTAGGACCTAGGATAGAGAAGGGAAGCTTTATTCAGAATTAAAAATCTAGAATTGGCCTAGCCGGGGTTCGAACCACAGCCTTCTGCTCCGGAGATAGAGATGCTAACCACTACACTACACCACAGGGCCGTCAGCTGTACTTCCGTATCAGGCTTATCAATACTTCCCATGCGTGCTTCCATCTTCCCCGGGTTTCATTTCATTGTGTCCAGCAGCTCTACTCAACTCGAAATCCAACCGAGAGCGCATCCAGCGCAGGACATTCTGAGCTCAAAACGGCCGTGCTCCCCCGAAGCACGTCCCAGACTCCTGTATAATCTCCAACCAACAGTTGCAACTACTGTTGGGGGGAACCGGAGACAGGGTCTTGAGGCAGCCTCGCCACTTATGTGAACCAAGAGGAGACCGAGGACAAGCTCAAACCGGAGGCGTCAGGCACCCTTGTACCAACGAAACCATGGCCTAAGTGAGACAAGGGAAGAGGGAGGTTCAGCTTCTAATTCAGGATTGAGAGTACAGAATTGGCCCGGCAGGGGTTCGAAGCACGGCACCTTCGCTTGCAAGTCAGGCGTGCTTACCACACATCACCGGGCCATCAGCTGAACTCCCGTATCAGTCTTATCAATCTTTCGTATGCCTGCTTCCCTTACCTAACTTGATCTGTGGACATTATTGTAATCTGGTCAAACTTTATGTGACAACATTATACTATAACTTACACAGAGCAAACGATACACCAATTTAAAAAATATTTAAAGCTATACAAATAGATATGGTGTTAACTTAACAGCTTTAATTTTCAACAGAGATTGCTAAACTGTGTTAGCAGCACATCTTGAAGTCAACCATAGACCCCTAATTAGACGCTGTCATGAACACTGTAATGAATTATTAATTTCAACTGCTGTTGCCTTACCTTTATCGCCAGTGGCAGGAACATCGTCATTAATGGCACTTGAGTCGCACTGATACAGTTTATTTAGCTTCTTAACGTCTAAGTCGCTGAAGTCAAATCTTTGTCCGATTTCAGCTCTAAAAACTTTGAACTGCTGCAGCAGTTAAACAGAAGTGAAAATTAAGCGTATGCAAATATTATATGACTACCATCACTCTCACGATCAGTAGTAAAAAACTAAATGAGCCAATTGTTATAGTATTTGCTTTCTAATAAAATAATTAAATCTTGCTTATTGAATGACAGCCATTTTGCAAAAATACCCGCTTTTCTTTGGAATGATCGTTTTCAATCCAGCCTTTTTTGTGAACGCTTCTTCGCCATAATGCATAATGCTAGAAATATCTATTTAAAGTTAACTATGACCCAGTAGTGACAGTAGCAAGCGGCATTGCAACGTCATTAGCTTGTTTATTAGTAAATATTGGGTTTGCAGTTTGCACTGTAGCTTAAAATAAGATTCTTAAATGCATAAAAAGGTCCACATGATTGTACTGATAATGCAAAGTCGCACTCGTACAGCAGCATTCTGCACGTTTCCCTCATCTTCCGTGCAATTTGTCTTTGAAAGTGTGCCATCAGTATGTTAAGGAAACAAAACAATACAAACAGATTAACCACAATAGATTAAGGCAATGCGTCTATCAAATGATTTTGAGTACACCATTATAGCGAGATTCCGAGATACAATCAAGCTGAAATTCCATCAAAATTTTTGCGTTCTGTTACAGCACGAGGTTTGCAAAAATCTGCCAGTTGGCACCATATTTAGAAAGTGTTAGAGGTGAAGAGTCAAAAAGATGACTTAATGTTCAACACCACCTTGCCAAGCTACTGAAAACGTGCTGGAAAATTTTGCTGGAATTACAGCTTGCCTCGACTCTGCGGAATCTCGCTATAATGGTGTACTCAATATCTTTTGATAGACGCACAATTTATTGTTGGTGTTGTTTTTGTCCTACGACCCAACAAGTGAACGCTAGCCTCCATTTACAACAGTAAGATTCAGTTAGTTAAAAACGATTGCTCCAAGTGCAGGTCCGCCCAGTCGTTCGTGTGTAGAGCAATGGAGCCGAGAGCAACAAACTGGATAGACAGGCAGACGGTTTGTCTGTTTCTGCTCAGAGCTTTAGAAAACATGCTTATGACCGATGGAATAATTTTGGTCATCAAACTCTAATGGGAGCGCATTGCCGTATAGGACTTGCCTGATAACTGAGAGTAGCCCTTGTGAAGTGAACTAGTCTTACTGTTTATAATACTTATAAATGTACGTTCACATCCAAAATTACCTTCCGTAGTCGTAGGGAAGATCTTGCGTGACGCAGTCTTTGCATTTTTCAAAGTTGAACTTTGTGCCTAAATAATAACTGTAATTTGTGGTCAAATTTATTAAACTGAATGAGTGCATAATTAGTGCAAAAATGTGAATGATAAATATACTATACCTAATTGTTGTTACAACTCTCAAACGTCTTCCACTTAATTCTCCACTAACTATCTTGAATGTTATCAAAATTGATGGTAACGTAATCGTCACGATCAGGTCTGCTTTGCTCATGCCAAAAGCCGGAAGCATGCATCATCTCGTGTGCTGCAATTCCTCTCGTATGGCATCCACCACCGATTGTCATCAGCTGTTTCCCTGGACGAGCTTGTCCAACTTCGGAGGAACAGCTTAAACACAGCAATATTATTATATATAACATATATATTACCTTTAATCAACCGAACAGCACGTCTGTTGGCCCTTTCATATTATCAGATTTGCTTATACCACAACTTGTGTAATATAATTAGTGTATAACAGTAAATCTCCTCACCCTCCTTTTGATGTTATGCCAATATAATTTGGTTGGCCAGTGCGTTCCACAAAACGAAGACACGTTTTTCTAGCATACAGCAAGGCTGCAGCCTTGATCACGCGTTGACCTCCATATGCTGCAATTTTACAACAGATATCAGACTTACACAAGTACATGAGTAATCTGAGTTCTACATGTCAAAGCTAACCTTGTTGCTACAGACCAAAGCTACCTTCTGTGTTGGCTGAGTTTGAATTTAATGTGACATCGTAAACGATCACTATTTTCTATTAGAGTTCGCTAACCAACTAACAGAGCATAACCCTTAAACCATGTTGGAGACGATCTTATCATCGATATTTTAACATGTACCACATATATATACGTAACACATTTATGCACACATGTTGAGTAAACTATGACGTATCTGCTAGAACTTCAGTATGTCGCATAAACCCCTTTTCTTGTTCATTTCGAGTTCTCCTTCATATTTAAATTTTTCACCTGACTCAGTTTGAAGCTCGTAATGTGAAATTAACGGAATGAACTCAAAATGCAAATTTGATATGCTCAACAGCATGAGAAGGAGACGAACATGTGTGTGAAAAGGACGAGAATTAAAAACAATTTTATGTCTGCCCAACAACGGTGTCCGTTCAAAACGTCTAAAGTCAAAACGTCTAACGTTCATAACGTCTACCGACGAAACGTCTAACGATGAAACGTCTACTGACAAAACGTCTAATTTTTCTAAAATTGTGCCACACGTTCAAAACGTCTAAAATCATGTTTAAAGAAAGCTAATCAGGTTTAGTGTTATTTTGAAGTAAATGTATATATTTTAAAATCACATTAAGTTAAACTCTACGTCTATTTTACTGTTTCATTTTAAATTTGTTTAGTTTTTAAATATTTCTGAAACGCTAGGGTGAGCAAATGGCTTGAGAATATTTATAAAATGTACAATTTATATTACACTTTTCAATTCTAGAAATTTTAGAACTTGTGCTTAAAATTAATATATAAGTAATCAGTGAAAGTAATCAATGTCAATGACTAGTCGAATACTGAAACTAATGCAGAAAATAAGAAGTATATTTGGGACAGTGCCAGAACTTCAAATTCAAAATTTGGCAAGACCCTGCCACCAGGAAAACTGGCCCAGACCCAAGTTTAGTTTAGAGGGAAAGTTTAGACGTTTTGAACGTGTGACACAATTGTGAAAAAATTAGACGTTTTGTCAGTAGACGTTTCGTCGTTAGATGTTTCGTCGGTAGACGTTATGAACGTTAGACGTTTTGACTTTAGACGTTTTGATAGGGAACCCCAACAACCCATAAGCCTTCATGTTTGCCTTTTTGAAGTGGTTATTCTAAACTTATGCGAAGAACCTACGCAAGTCTGGTTCAAAGATGTATGGAATCACAACATGACCGTCACTATCCTTCTTCCACTTCAAATTTGGATCGCTGATAGCATTCCTGTTCTGAAAAGGCAAACGAATGTGGGTATATTTGATAAAATTCAAATTTGATAAAATAGAAATCTAATTCAATGAAAAACGGATAAATGCCGGATAACTTATAAAGTACATATCTATGTGGAAAATTAAACCTAAGAGTATTAATGATTGGCCTTTTCCTGCCACGCTGTTAAATTTTTAACTTTTAACATTAAAAAAGTTTTTAACGTTTTTAACATTTAAAATTTAACAGCCGTGGCAAAAAAAGGCCGATCATCTACTCTTAGTCATGAAATGCCACGAAGAACGTTTAGATCAGAAGTAAAAAATTACCTTAGACAGAGAGTCTGCTATGACCTCACAAAATCAGTCTATTCAAATTACTCAAATGTGTTAAGGAAAGTTCAGCCAGACTTCTCACAATTCCCTGGAGTTTACTGAACCTAACCGAAACCCACCACCTGAATCAAAGTCGTATGAAACGCAATGCAATAATTGGTTCGGAATAATAGAAGAATAACAGTATAAATAAGCATGCTTTACATGCGTGGTTGCAATGTTGACGCTGTCAACGTCGACATAGCCTATATATATTGTTTTTTGAACCTCACTATATCGCACGTGTAAGATTCATTGAGCAGGATTTGCCTGTTCTGCAGACATATATCTTTTTAACTGTATTAACATACTGAGCCTTCTGCGGACACAATTATGTCGCCTTGGAAGTTATCACCTGAAATACAAATTCGAACAGATAGAACAAATGTGTTTAAAGACATCTCTAAAACCAATTTTGAAAAGCATCTTAAAATTCTTTTTAACTGTTTAACCTGCTACTTACTGAACTATGCTATTTTTAACGTTAGGTAAGTTAGGCTGTGGTGTGAATCTAGCTAAGGCAAGTACAAGTACAGCATTAGTATTCGCATAAACACCAACCTACCATACTCAGCGCTTCCGTCGGGGACGCCGTTTCCTGCAACAAAAGCTGAGGAGCATTAAATTTAATTTTGTCAAAAATCAATTAAACAGATTAAACTTTATGATAATGTTATTTTTACCCACTTTTGCTGGATTCGCATTGTCGAAATTTTGGGTCAAAAAGTGATATTTTTCGAAAAATCTATTTTCAAAATTTGAAAAACCACATATATCACCTGAAAGCTTACACGTAAGCGGTCCTGAAAATCCAATTAAAAAATTTTTGCATTGAGTGAGTCGCGAGTAATGGCCAGTCAAAGTAGGAAAAGCGGCAAAGATCAAAGGATTTTGAAAATCCAAAAAATTAAATAACAATCGCAATTTTTGACGAAATCAGCTGATATCCGGGATTCAATATGTCTGGGACATGGGCTAATTTTTCACCGAACGGTTAGTTCCTGGTGTCTACTGATCTTTCAAAACTTAAAAATCGGCTTCTTTTGATGACTTGATGACTGATGATTTTGATTTTCTTTTGACTTCTTGGTTGAAATCGACAAGATAACCAGATTCCAGCGGGACACTGTCATGGCCAATTCCAAATACTACGGCACCATTAATCTCCTAACCAAACTGGTGCAAACCATAGATTCAACTCCATTATTGCATCATGCCTTGGTACTATCCGATCAGCACTACCTGGCTACGCTATTGAATTGTCAACACATAAAGAAGAGCGTTACTTGGGAATTATGTTTAAACAACCACCACCTAATATTCCAGCGTCAGATGGCATCCCCAACAGCAATGACTATATATTGTTGCAGTAATTGCAACCTTAACATGCAGCTAATTGTTGTCACCGAATGGTTGGATGATTATAGAATGAAGACATGGACAATCCCCGAACTCATTGTGTGTTCACAAACTCATGAAACACCAGAGTATGACTGTCCTGTAAATAATGTACGAAGTATATTGAACATACATTCAAGTGGGCTATTTATGCAAGCATTTCTGACTCTAGCTGATCTTGGATGTTGTAGATAGCTTGAACATGACGTCGATGCTTTCTACGAGCTCTCAACTATCTCAATTTATTTCTGGCGGCATCAATTTCTGAGATATGAGGTCTTAGGGACAATTCACATGCACCTCTTAAAGTTTGTTTATCCATATGATATAGCTCATTGTATGCCAAAAGGGATACCTGCTCAACTGCTTCTCTGGAACTAGTGCTAACTGGGCTATTCCAGGTTTTACTACCAATCACCATAACAACTACCCATCGCCCTGTGATCCAAATTCGGACATCACGGGGATTGCGGAAGCTGGTCCTTTTTTGAGGATCTCATTTAGTCTGGATAGTGAGGCCTGTCACTTCTGTTGATGACAGTGCTATCACTAAGTTTAGGCCGTATGTGTGGCGGGGCTCAACTTTTCGAACTTCTTGACTTGCCATTCTTTTATGCGTTTGAACGTATTTTCGTGGATGCTTTCAAAAGCTTGTCCTATTTTCAGACGGTGTTCAGGTGTGACCTGGCTTGCCAGTTCTCGGAACATCCTGACGATGCTATCTTCTTGCCGGCTTTCTGAGCTAGGTGATAACATATTCTTTTAATCAGGAGTACCACGCTAGCTCTGTAGACTATTTTGCGTTGCACTTCGGTCGTTGAATGGGATTTTAACCCCGAGGCCGGTAGGTTTGATATTGAAGTTAAATTAAGGAATGTTAAGTGGTTTCTTTCGGCATCTAGCTTAAGGTGAAGTTGATCTAACTTCCTGAAGGTGGTGGTTATATCGGGGTCATACCGATTTCGAAGTTCTGATCTATATGTTCTACGTGGCGCTTCATATCAAAGAGTAGAAGATTGGCATTTTCTTGCCATGGCTGCTAAATTTTGGATCGTGACGTTTCGCACATAATTAGCCATGGACGTCGTCAGGCTGGTAGGCTTAAGGTGGTGGTATCCTTTTGTGCAGTGCTTTTGTGATGATTTTTTTGAAAAGCTATAACTTTCGCAATTTTGAGAGTTGCAAAGAGCTTTATACATCGTTTTAAAGCTTATTATCTGTACATTCACATGAGCTTACTGAACTGGCAAAATTAGCAAAAAAATAGCAGAAATTTTCTTATAAGCTGACATCTAACTGGATGAATATAGACCAAAAGTTTTTGAACATCGATTTCTCAAAACTGAAGAATCGGCCAAAAGTTCTTTTTGTGCCTCGATATGAAGGACATATGGGCTGAGGGACGTTTTTTTGGATTAGGCTCAGCAGGTCTTAACGGTCGAGAAAATCGGCCAAATGCACAGTAACACGAAATTTCGCAACTTCGCATTGAGTTTTCTTGCTACTCAATATGTTTTAGCCCAAACCAAGAAAAACGTCCCTCCGCAGAAGTGAGAATTTAGTTTCTGCCGAAAATCTCCGGAATCCGTCGAGTAGTTTTTGAGAAATCGATGTTCGAATCAAAATAATCGCAGTTTTGCTAAAATGGGTTTTCGGCCAAATCTCTAGCTGAAAGCAATAATGTCCGGCTAAAAGACAGTCATAAAATGTGCATTTGGACGATGTATCGATTGAGTATAACTAAGCCAATTTTGTCCTTAACATGTGGCAGTAATTTTGAAAACACTGATTTCCTCGAAAATGGCCATTTTTTGACCCTAAAAACAGTTTTATGCTTATACTGACTTAACCACTGGAGATAGCTCAAAGGTTTCAAGAGCAAAAATGTTCATTTTCGAATCCTCTTTCTAGCCATACCAACCAATCCCGTGTCTTGTCTACCTACTGGGAGCTTAAGGCCAAAAAGCAAATCTTTCCTATCTTTTGGCCTAAGAATACGGGACTGGTCCTAAAATGTTAACGAGCACGGAAATAGGTTATTTCGTAAGTTTTAGCCCTTTACGTAAAGAATTAGAGCCGTAGGAGTCAAAAATACCCGAAAGGAAACCAGCACCTTAAGAGGGCTGCTGGGATCAGCGGTTGTCGCGGATGATCTAGAAGAACTGGGAACTTTAAAGATCACCCAAACAGGCAAGATCAAGCAATCAAGCTAACAACTGAACTAGAAGGCAACAACAAGTTGGCATTTATGGATGTCGAAATAGCTAAGACTAGTGGAAGTATTCAGACATCTGTATAGAAAAAAGCTACACGCAGAGTAATCGATATCTACACACTAGGTATGAAACCATCTGAAGAGTGTGAAAAGTGGTTTAGTAAGATGTCTAAACAGCAGATAAACAGCCGTCTACCAGGAACCGCAGCTGAAGAAGGCATTCCAAGAAAACTGTTATCCTGCTAAAGTAATAAGGGAAGCAATGTATGTTCGAAGAAAGAGACCTAGGCCAAAGCAGAAAGCAGAGAAACTAACAGTTATCCCTCATGCAGGCAGAAGCACAGACAAACTGAACAGAATCTGTAACCCCTGCGGTATGGTGCTAGTGCTGAGCAGTGGCGACACATTGAGATCTCAATTGTGCAAACAAGGGCCAAAAGGAACTGAGATTAAGAAGTGTGTATATGAAGTGCGTTGCAGTGACTGCGGCAAGGCCTACATTGGCCAAAGGAGCAGATCACTGATTAAAAAACTAAAGGTACACAAGAAAGCATGAGAGAAAGGTGAATTATACAAAAGTGGAATAGAAGAACACTGCAGGTCAAACGACCACGGACCATACTGGACAGAAGTTAAAGTACTGGCCAAAGAAAGAAACCTAAGAAAAGAGAAATTAGAAATGAAAAAGCGGGATGCGCTGACTTATAGTCATCCAAGCATTGACATTAGTGACATTTGGTTATCAGATCTTGCGCTCCAACGTAGGCACAACATCAAAAGAAAAGTCTAATATACAACCTTAGTCCTTAGTGTAAAGATGGGCGAAACCTCGCACCCAAAATTTAGCAGTCGTGGCAAGAAAAGGCCATAACCTTACTCTCTTAGATATAAAACACCACGAAGAAAATCTAGATCAGAATTGTTTGCGCTGTCCTATACGAAGCAACCAGTTAGTTAGTTAGTTAGTTAGGCCAGGACTGTTTTAATCTATATTTGTTTGCTTTAGTTTATTGCCTACAAAAATACTACCTTCTAATTCTGATTTAAACATAAAGGTTTTTGAGGTTAAACTTTCACACGTTCCTATGCTAAATAAAGTTAACGTAACATTTTGGTTATGACTAAAAACTTAATAGTAGGTACAAGTAGCTGACCTCCTCTAGTCCACTACGCAGCATATATAAACCTAAAGAAATCTAGACTAGGAAATCTAGACATTGCTCGAACAAATATCCTTCCAAAAGTTTCTTATCTGAAAACGCTTTTCGAAATAGGTTTCATCAAATTTGTCTTACCATGAGGCTGACGGCTGGCAACAGCATATGCCACAGAGACCACAAAAACTAGTGCAATCATTTTGGCTCAACTGGTTTTGCTTTGCAGCTCCAGCTTCCTTTTATAAATTTACTTGAAGATTGTTCTTTGATTCTGTGTCAATACTTCATATTTGCGTTATCAGCTGCTATAAATCTCATTGAGCTTGAATTTATTGAAACAGCATTTCTTAAGGTAATATATACCTATTTAGCATACTGAAATTGAAGCCGTTTAAGAATGATAATTGTTTCGTGTTTACTGGTGACGGCATATGTAGAGCATAATTCCATTGCAATGTGACGGCACAGTATTTAGATAGAACTACTGTTCGAATAGGCTATTGAACCGACAGTTCATGCGAACAGAAAAATAGCAAAGCAATATGTGAGAAATGGTAAACTACCTGCACTTTCTAATCAATATTTACAAATTTAAAATAAATTCGCTTTAAAACGCACTTTCCTAACGAGGGATGGCTTTCCTGAATTTGTTTCACAACTGACCCGTTTGATAGCGTATACCCTTTCAGGAATGGTTGCTGGTGCTAAATACTAAATCTAGTGCTTGCCTTGCGAGTTACGTTTAATACAACAAAGATAAGTGTAATGTTAAAGACTAAAACAGAAACCGAGAACTGCATGAAAATTCAACTCTTATGGCAGTCATTGCCAATGTTCACCCCGAAATTAATTAAATAATAGTTTCTCATATTAAGTGATCTGGAATTTGATATTACTCCCTAGCGTGTCAATTGAGAACATTAAAGAAATTAATTAGTAATGAACAATTATAGAACTATTCAAAAATCAGTACGTAGTAGCTACGAATGTGTCAGGAACATGAGTTTAGATATGTCAGGAAAGTAGTAGATTCTCAAAGAATCGTCTTCTAATTGTAATGTGTAATCCTATTTGTACGTTAGTTCGGTATAGACCGGGGATGTTCTCCTGTCCCAAATGTTTGTGAATCAAAGGTGGAAACGCTGAAGTGATAATAACAAGACGGTCAGGAAAAAACCATAGTCGTTCCACAATTTCCTGCATGTTTAGTTAATGCAGGAAATTATCCCAGACATTGAAATGATTGAAATATCATATTCAGATTCAGATTTTGAAAAACCACATGCGTCACATGATAGCTGACACATAAGCGGTCCTGGAAATCCAATTGAAGATATTTTCCATTGAGTGAGTCGCGAGTAATAACCAGTCAAATTTTCAAAAAGCGGCTAAGATCAAAGGTTTTTGAAAATCGAGAAAATTGAATATAACTATCGCAATTTTTGACGAAATAAGGTTATATTCGGGATTCAATATTCAATTTGGGATATGGGCTAATTTTCCTCCGAACAGCTAATTCCTGGCGTCTAGGACCTCTATGGAAACACGCCTGCGGAAGCACGATAGTTAGTTCCTGTGTAACGTAAAACTAACAACCGGTTTACTTTGAGCAACAACAGACAACAATGAAACATAAGAGTGTCTTGAAAACAGATAAACTAATTTGCATAAGAAAGTAACAGTGCTTAGGCGACTGTCAGGCGCCTGAAAACGTAGCTAGACTTTGCGTAAAGAGCATTACGCAACACGTCCCCTCTTCGGGTTCGGACCGCCTCGGTTCGACTTCTTGCCGCCACGATGACCGAAACGGGCAGATCGGCGGGCTTGATAGAGCTTGGAACCAAGGGTGTAGTGCACGTAGCGGATCTGCGGCAACAGAGACACCCACTGCTTCCACAGCAGGGTAATGCCGGAATGATTCAGATGGAAACTGTCACGGCAGAAATATTGGGACTGCAACTGCAGCTCAGATTCGCTGAAGAAGGTGTCGGGAAAGTAGCTAGCTGAATCGAGAATCTTAAAGCGAAGAGACGAGAAGGTCTCTTCGAAACGACGGCGAAACCAGGCGTTGAAATCGCAAACGGCTGGCACGGAAGGATGATCGAAGGGCAGACTGACAAGAATCTCAGGACATCGGTCAGCACGAAGGCGACGCAAAACCTTGCGTAAGGCATTCCAGTTATTCTCCCAAGTGCGCCGAGAACAGCGAGCAACATTAATCCCAGCATGAAGAATTAATGCGCGGGACTGCGTCGGGCGCCGCGTAAGAAACCGAGACTCGATTTCGGACGCCAAATCCACGAAGGTACCACCAGAAATGCTGCGAACGGTTCCATGCTGAATGGAAACCATTTAGCGGCACTGGGATTCAGATAGAATGACCAGCGTTTGCTTTTTGGGAGTAAACGAGAGGTGGAATTCCGATAGAAGAGAAGCCATGGACCATCGGGTGGTGACGGTCCCAGTGAGCAACTGTCGGCCCAGCTCACTCAGCAGACGGCCATAGCAATTGAAACAAGGCGCATCAGCATCAGGTTTCCGCTCATGGAAACCAGCGGTCAGACCAGTAGCCCAAACGTAATCATTGATGCCGGAGGTGCACAAGATGGGAGTGTTGTCTCGAGCTGCAGCCATCAACAACTCACGAAATGATTCATCCTGCACCGCAACAATCGCGTTGATGTCGAAATAGACATCGTAGGCATAGTTAAGAATCCATTCGACGGACTGGGGTTTTCCATCTAATTTTATAACTTCTTTTCTTTAACCTATGGCTATTAAAAATTTAGTCATGGGGTTACTCATTCCTTTTTCTCATACCTTAATTTTCTTTAAACCCTAAATTACAGGGTTTCTACAATTCCTTAAATTTACCTAGGGGGTTTCTTTTAATTCCTACGATTCCTTAATTTCGTGGTAAATTAGTTGGGGAGGTCCTGCCCTGTTTTCGGTCTTTATTACGTACATTTGTATACACTTATATAAGCGTACATACTGGGTATGTGTGTTTCTAATCCTATGTGTGTAGTTTGTGCGATTTCTCCCCTTACCTAGGCTAATAGTAGGTAGGTCACCCTCTCTGTTTGTGTAGTTTCTTTCACCTTTCATTCTTTTCTTTCACATCTATCATGCTTTCACCATCTGTTAGATTTTTCACATTTTTCTGAGGCTTAGCTTAGATTACTGTGCCTGCTTGGGAACGCACTAAGTCCTGGGTAAACCGTTGCACGACTTTGCATGTACTACAGCTGTTAGGGAAGATACTATACAGTCAGGTTGATACTGGTTTTGGGAATACGTAGTAAGGATGCCTTACTGCGTGCTTTGACTGGCATCTAGTCGAAGTCACTTCAGCTAGTTCTTAGGCCAGAACTCTCTTGCAACACATGTTAACCATGTTGCTGTTAACCGGAAGCCTCGTTAACCCGTTAACCGGACGTTTTGGGGCTTCAAACCGGCACTACCCGACAACCGGTATGGTCGGGCCACAAGACTTCTATGACGATCGGTAAGCGCGGACCCCGCTGTCCGCGGTGGACTATGACGCTTTTATTAGAGTCATCCGTAAACGGGTTGACCATGGGAACGAGGTGAGCTCGCCCCTCCGTTCTTTGGGACGGATTACCCGCCCCCCAAATGAGAGCTGCATCGTTACGACTGCACACTAATAGAACGGGTGAATATATCGCGGGCCTGGCACCTCCGGGCCAGGGAAACAACGTTTACTATCCTTGCATCGGTGTGGCCTATTACGATCCCGCCAACGCCCATCGCGCTCACTCCTGCCTACCCCTCGATCCTTCCAGTCCCTTATGGTTCCATTTCTGAGCCACCTGGCTCAGATTAAGGTAATACCGGTGACCGGGTTACCTTCTGCACAGTTAATAGTCGTGACGATTATTTTCTAATCCCTTTTCATCACTATAACGGCGGAGGTTCATCATAACGGCGGAGGTATATCACAACGGCGGAGGTTATCAGCCCATATCATTCCATCGCTAGCCCATCATTCCATTTACAACTATGTATTGACTCTACCCTATTTTTGACTTTATATTCTTGATTCTACCTTTAATCCTATTTGGACTTTACATTTATCGGATTTGGACTTTCCCTTCATTTGGACTTACTTTTAGCCTTATGGTGTCTATATTTACTGGATTTTGACCCCTCCTTATCTGGACTAACCCTATCTGAATTTTATATTTATTGGATTTTGACCTATCTTATTTGGACTTACTCTATTTTGCCTTTAGTGCCTTGTTTTGCACTTGTCATATTCTGACTTTTATGCTCAACTTGAGAAGAACCCCCTATTCGGACTCATTATGCTCAATTATTGCCTTCCCTATTGTGACTTACCCGATGGTGACTCTATTTGCTCAATATTTGACTTTCCCAAAGATATTGCCATTACAACGACAGTGACGTTTTACTATATAATCCATTCTAAAGAAGACGATTCCCTGTTGTTTTTATGATTTGTTTAAACTAGTGCTATAAATATGTGCTTTACCGTATATGTACGTACCCTTTTTCTGGTATGATACTTTATGTTACTTTACTAATGTTAAAAAATTATTAACCCTTTTTCCGAGCATTTTCCTAATAATTTACCCAAATTTTATGTAGCTTCTAGTGATATTTGTCATATTATACTATGCCGTTTCGTTTTATATGTATGCCATATTTGCTTTAATAATCTAACCAAACTTTATTTCAAAAATTTTACTAAAATACGGTTTATTCTTTTCTTGAAGATTTCTTTCTTATTTTTGCAGTTTTTATTAATGGGTTTGATTCGTGTTGCGGGTTTTGTAGTTTTGTCACTCCCTGTTACCTGACCTGACGTCAGAGGATGTGTGACGCGCCAGTTAGGGCCTATTGTCTCCCCTATCTGCCGCCACTTTTTACCAAAATTATTTTATCTCATTTAGTGGTCCCAACTGTTCCTGCCCTATTGTACCCAATGTTTGGTTTTTACAGTCAAAATTTTATCTAATGTCGGTTTTGTGTCCCTCTCCAGTGCGCCAAAGTAGCTCCCGATTTATATGCCCCCTTCTATCTTAGGGCCTGCAGCGCGGTTGGGAGGATCTTCTACAAAATTTCCTATTTTATAGGACTTTTACTTACATTTTAACCGGTGTTTCGCGTTTTAGTTAACTTCTAGACCCCATTAACCCCCCTAATTTAATTTTATTTAATATCATAAGTGCCACGAGGGTACTTGGGGACTTCTTTGTACCCTTTTGGTTCTTTTTATACATGCTTAAGCATGTTTTGGACTACTTTGTAGTCCTACTTTTAATTTTACTTACTTATATTTTACTTAAAGACTCCACAAACTTACTCTTAACCTTGCGCGAAACACTGGGATTTACCTACTTAATCCTAAATTCTACTTAATTAACCTACTTTAATAACCTTTTTGGGTTCTTAAATTTTGTGGAAGATCCGAAGGGATGTGAGGTAGTCGAGCGAGCTTAGGCCCACCCTCCCACCCAGCCGAAATTTGCGCCCTGTGAGCTGTGCGAGAGGTTACCTCCGTACCTTAGCCTGAAGATGCTCTCATGAAGCTGACATTTTGGTCCTTTTCTCATAGTTCGTTTTCTTTTTATGGGTACTTGTCCTCGCCGTGACGGCTGGAGGACTTGATCTTTTTCCCAATTGCGCACTGCCCCAGTGGCAATATAATGGCAGTTCCCAAGCGCATTTTTCTAGCTGGTCGTCACTAGTCCGCTGACGCCAAGTCAGCCCTAACTTTGTTCTAATATTTAGTCATGTTTAGCTAGTTTCTTTGCTTTTTATAACTTGTCATGTATTATAATTCATTTTCATTGTACGTACGTTGTGAGACCCATTTACCAAAAATTCGTTAAATATTTTCTGAGTTTAAATTTTCAACTACTTTTTGGTTATGTTGTCCCTCGCAGGAGCTCGGGCGGTAAGCCCTGGGGAGTTGTAATGAGGCGGCGTGACGTCAGTCCTCTAAAAATATTATGTATGTGTGTTTGAAATTATTTTGGATTGAAATTGTGTTAGGAAAGTTATTTTGAAAGTAATTTGTAATGTTAGAAATTTGTATTGAAATTGTGTTTTGAAAATTGTTTGAAATTTATGTGTGAAAGTCTTATGCTTGAGTTTTGTGCGTCTATGTGTAAATTACGTATATGTGTGTAAGCCAGCCTAGCCAATAGGTGGCGCTGTTGAGACGTCTATCTTCTCTCGAAGCCTCTCCCAGCATCTTGTCTTTCAAGGGGGTCTCAAAATTCAACCAATCCCGTTCCGACACATTTCAAAACTGGTCTTGTCTAGACGTCTTACATTTATTCAGTCTTATGTTTTGTTCTCCCCGTTAGTGGTCGTGTCTTTACTGTTAGCTCCCCCATACTGCCTTTATTTGCTGTGCTCTTTTTAATTGCTTTATTTGTCCAAAGTGGGTACCACTTTGAACTTTAGTACGCTCCAGGGTGACCCTGTCGAGCTACGCCTTTATTAGTACTTTGTATTGTTCACTTATAATTATCTCCTCTTTATCATGAAACTTTTCTCCTTGAATAATTCCTATTTATTATTTTCTTTGAAGCTTTCTTAAAATTCTTTCCACAGTTTAGGGTTCTTTTGTTAGTTGCAAGTTTACTCACTGTAACTTTCTGGTTTGGTAAAAATTACTGTATCATTGTATTCTACTTTTTATTCTTGTTCTACTGTTAGTTAGGGTATTATTCTCTTCACTGTAGTTTATTCCAAATTTATTGTACGCAATTTTCGGGGCTCGCCCCTTTGTCAAGCACAACTTTAAAGTAAATGCGGTCTCTTTTTGGGCCATTTTAGGGTGTCTTCTTAGCCTAGGTTTTTGTATTAGAATTGTATAGTAGGTAAGTAGGGCTTTTCTAAGATTTATTGGGTAGGTAGTTAGTTGTTTTAAGTGTGTATTTTTCAGCAAATTTGGGGTAGTTATCCTACATTTAAGTCTTTGCTCTTCATCGGCGGTTAAACTCCGTTCGGTAGGATTCACGTAGGTATTTTTGGCGAGGTTAGTTGGGTCGACTGGAACTACATCTCCTCCAGGTTCGACGTTCTCCTTGTGCACAGTTTCCCACTCGTAAAGTTTGGCTCTTTCGTACACTTCCAACTTTACACCTGATTCGTTTGTGGAGTCGGTCAATTTCGATTGCAGTTCAGCATTCGTTTTTCGGAGATCTATATTTTCAGCCTCCAAAGCTGCTAAGCGTCGTTCAATTGCCCTCAAATCTCGCTCAACTGTTGGATCTGGCCCACTCATTTCGAAAAAAGAATTATTTAAGCAGCTATGCAGCTGTTAAAATTGAAATGGTTTCAAAACAGAAACCTGTAATCAAGAAAGAAACATGTAGCTAGGCTTTGCGTAAAGAGCATTACGCAACACGATGGCCGGGGCATGTAGTTCGAATGGACACCAGACGCCTCCCAAAGTCCCAAATCGATGCTTCTTTTCTACGACGCCCAACACCTGGCGTACACGCCGAGGACGACCACGGCAAACTTGGAAACAAAATGTTCAGGATTACCTCAAAAAAACCCAATGGCGCTATACTCCCATGGCCATGGTCGCTTCGACTGAGGGGCAACACCGTGAAAACATTGGCGCTGGCGGCAGACCGTGCTCAGTGGAAAGAGATCATATCATATCAGATGCCATAGCCAATAGCCATAGGTGTAAGGTGGGGGAGGGGGGTTGGGGGGGGGGGGGTAGCCCCCCAAGCATAGTTTTCTTTGGGGGGGGGTATCCCCCCCCAAAATTTTTGACCAAATCTACCCACAGGGAGAACTAGTATTGTAAATTTGTTAAAAATCCGATGTAAATTTCATTAATTTACAATGGACTTTTAACGCGGTAAAATGGTGGTAGAATTCTACAACAAAAGTATGACGTTTTTACCTCATTAAACGTCCATTGTAAAAAAATTACAATGTTTTTACCGTGAATGAACCACATTGTAAAATGTCTGAAACAATTTACATCGATTTTACAATAAATTTACAACGTGGTAAAAGCATTGTAGTTTGTTTACTACGATTTTACAACGGTTTTAGCATGTGGTAAATCCACACTAAATACACAGTAAAAGCATTGTAAAGCCTACGTATATATATATATATATATATATATATATATATATATATATATATATATATATATATATATATATATATATAGTTACGGTACAGCAAGGTTCCTTATACAACCATGGTAGAGTGCGTATATATCGGATAAGTGCATGTGGTTGCAGTGCAGAAGACTGTGAGTATGGACGGTTGGGATCAATAGATTGCATAATTCTTCTTTTAATTTATTTTAGGAATTTATTTCTCGTCTTCAATCAATTTGTCATTAATTTGTCTCTACGCTAATTTTCCCTCTTTGTTCCCAGCCCTTTGATTTGATGAAACAATTTTGTGACTCCTTTTCCAAGTTTACATGTATATACATTCTGGAACAACCTGGTATATACTACTGGCTGATCCATATACATATTAACATATGTAACCTCACTTTAACGATTTTCAGGTATATAATTATAACAGTTGCATTTGTTCTGTATATATATACTTATATACTTTTTCAAAAAATGTAGCAGCGGCCGGTCCATTTCTACTGACCTCGCCCCTCCTCGGGTAATGCTCTTTAGACTATTTTCAAATCTATTGACTTAGAAATTTTTTAGTTTGAATGTGTCCAAAAACGCTATTTTTCCATTTTGACCATCTGGAAAATCGAACCAGATCGAAACTCGGAAAAACATAAACTTGCTAAGGACCATTGCCTAGATAATTAAAAAATAGTATAGAAGATTTTTTCCATGGGCCATTCGAAACATCCATCTACGCATATGGTCAAAAATCTTGCTGAAAACAGAGAAAAACACCCACTTTCAAACTGGCGTAACAGGGATTTGGGTTAGGGGCATAGATATATATATATAGCAAGGTTCACAAAAAAAGAATCATCCCGAAAATTCACAAAAAAAATCACCCACCTAGACGGCTAACAACAAGCCGCAGCCGGAAATTTTTTTGCATGGTAATAGCCACAAGTCCCAACCCCAACATATGTAAGTTTGGCTGCCGAGGCTCAATTCCTCCGACTAGGGTGCCCAAAATAGTCGACCCACCCAAAATCGGACCCTCGGACAACTCCGGACCAAAATTGAAATTTTTGCTGGTACTCACTATGGACTTTGCGCAGGTACCCCATATTATGCATGTGACATGTCCTAACTCTAAGCTATCCAACCATATATTGGATTCCCTGCAGGTCCTCTGGGTTCGCCACCGGTGGGTGATTTTTTTTTGTGAACAAGTTCACAAAAGAAAAATCACTATCAACTTTTTGTAAAATGCCTCTGGGGCAACCGCTAGGGTAAAACTAATGCCAAATTCGAGCTCAGCCACCCGGAAAACCTATATAGAGCATGTTTTAGGTACCTCAACCCCAGTAGCGTAGGTACGAAAAATTTTCAGGGGGGGCGGTGTTGACCGAAGGCTGGGGGGGGGGGGTAAATTTCATTTTTTGCGCAATAATTGTATGCACGCTACATATGCTGTAACTTTCCCTGTTAATATGTTTTCTAGTTCAGTACATATATATATATATATACATAGCTTAATGCTGTTGTAACCGAAAGCGGCACGCAAAAACCCAAAGCGGGGGGTCTGGGGGCGGAGCCCCCCAGAAGTTGAGAAAATTTTTAAATTTTGCCGTTAAAACGCTGCTGAAACATTGAATTCTTTGCATTGTATATTATCAGTTCCCAAACTAAATTTTGTAGTTTAATTTGCTACCTATTTAAATTTTTGACTTCCACAATCCCGTACGAAAACTAAGACTAAGATGCTCCCATTTGGAACAGGGTATTCTAAGCATATCCATTATCCGTCGTTGAAGGCAGATCATGTTTGGAATAATGCAGTTAATAACAGAACTACAAAGCAGGTAAACTAAGGTAAAGTAAAGCAAACTAGCAGAGGTCTAATTATAATAGGTACACAAGTCCCAAACGGGGGGTCTGGGGGGCGGACCCCCCAGAAGTTGAGAAAATTTTTAAAGTTCGCCATTAAACGCTATTGAAACATTTAATTCTTTACAATGATTTATCAATTGTCTAACAACATTTCGCACCTTTATATATTTGCTATTTTCTACGTTTACTGTCTTGTCCGAAAACTCAAACTATTAGGATGCTCCCATTAAGAACTGCGTATCCTGATTATATCAACCAATTATGCCGAAGCTGAGATGTTGGGAATAACGCAGATATTTAACAGCAAAACTGCAAAGCAAGTAGTTATATATACAAACATTCGTTAGCATGCTTAATGAAAAATAATAATTTTGATAATGTAAATAGCCAAAATTCGCGCCGAAGGCGCAAAAATTTTTTAATGGTGTAGAAAATGCATCAATGTTGAGCTATTTTGAAGCATTAATGTACAATTTGTGCATGTTTCTAATCACATTAAACGCCCGCGCTCCGCGCGGGCGTAAAATTTTTCATTTGCCCAAATTTTCAGGGGGGGCAAAGCCATTATTTCGGGGAGGGCGGCCGCCCGCCCCGCCCGCCCCGTATCTACGCTAGTGCTCAACCCCCTTCTGGCAGACGGTCCGGCCGATGGACCCTGCCCGGACCCTCCGGACCCAGGGGGTGGTCAGGATCACCTATCTGGGCAAAAGCTACCTAAAAACTAATGCCAAATTTGAATTCTACGCACCGAAAAACCTATATAGGCGAGTTTTTAGGCTTCTTGGACCTTGAAATAAAATTTTTGGTCAGTCACCTGACCCCGACCCAGGTCACGTGACCCTAGGCCAAGTCACGTGACCATTCCAGATACGAAATTACTCCGCCAAATTGTTTGTTCTGTGCTTACTAGAGCAATAGAACACAAAATAAGTGGATTCCTAGCTTCCTGGTATCAATAATAAAGGTCAAGCACATTGGCCTGGGTAGCCACTTTGGACCCGGGGGCCGAGAACCAAAATTCGAAGTTCAGCCTGTGCAAAAAAAACTTGGGGGTCCAAATTTTTTTACATAATAACACTATGGACTATGCTCTATTTATGCATGAAAAGAAAAATTTCCTAGCTATATCCTGAGATCAGATCCGGTGGTGATTTTTTTTGTGAACGAGTGATTTTTTTTGTGAATTCGTTCACAAAAAAAATCACAAAAATTTTTTATTACTCACGCTACACGAGGGCTACCGGCATGAAATTTGCACCATATGTAGAGGGGTCACTACCGTTCCATACGTACCAAAAGTTTTTCGATCGGACTTCATTTGCGAAATTGCCAGCAAAAATTCGATTTTTGATTTTTTTTGTGAACCTTGCTATAGATGTGTTGGTTGCGACCCCCCCCCCCCACCAAAATGACAAATTTTGGCGACCCCCCCAGATTTTCAGATTTTTTCCCCACACCCCCCCCCCCCAGATTTTTGGCCAAAAAGTGGCCAACAATGGCACGAAATCGAAAATATAGGGGGGTCCCCCACCCTCCGTCGGGAACCCCCCCAGATTTTTTGCCCAGCCACATGGTTAGGGGCCCCTTTCTCCTTGATTTTGGGGGCGGGCCCCACTTTTAGACCTCCCCCAAACCTCCCCCAAAAAGTTTTTCCAATCCCCCAAGAAGTTTTCTATTTTATATATGCCAAAAATGGCAAACACTTAATCATAAAGTAAGTTTGACATTAGACAGCATAGGTGTACCTTGAGCTTCAGAAAACGTTGGGGTGGGGGTAGCCAAAATTAGGGTGGGTGGGGTCCGGAAAAGTCTGAATAAATAAATAAAAAAGGAAAAATAATTTGTGGGAGGGGTAAAAAATTTGTCCTAAAAATTTTCAGAAAAAATTTGCGATTTTGCTAAAAAGACACTATAGTAAGCATACATGGGCAAGGTCAAATGGGTTAGCCTACACCAGATTTTTGTAGTGCGTGGGTCCTTTAGTGTTTGATCGGGGGGGGGGGAGTTTTTCACCGAAACTTTGCTTCGGTTGCTGTTTTCTGATATGGGTAGGTGCAGGAGCGCATCAAGGATTTGAAAATGTATGGGTTGCAGTTTGAAAAAATTAATTTTTGAAAAAATTTTTAAATTATATGAAAACATCTTTATTGGAAAGCTTTAAAATATTGATTGTAAAGGTGAGAAATTTTTTCAAATTATGAAACTATCAACAATGAAAATATTTAAAAAAGAAGACTGTAAATTATTTAAATTATTGCAAAAAATCCTTAATAGAAAACTTTAAGAACATTTTGAATACAAAGTTTATAAATTTTTTGAAATAATGAATATATACTTCATATAATTTTAATTTTAAAAACTTGAGAAAGCTTTAAAAACATTGGGACAAGCAGGCGCGTAGCCAGGGGGGGGCGAGGGGGGCATGCCCACCCCCCCGAAATCGGAGACAAAACAAAAATTTTTAATGAGTAGCAGCAGCGTGAACAAATATTTCGAAAAATTTTAAGATTTTGCTTGAAATTTTCCACCAACGGTTCAGTTGCGGTAGTAATTTCAGAGCATTTTTGGCTTGCCCCCCTCCGAAATTTTTTTCTGGCTACGCTAATGGGGACAAGAATGATCCATTAACTGTTCTGCAAAATCGTCAAAACATAGATCGAAAATTATAACAAACTGAGTATTGATGGTCGCCGCAAGGCGCGAAAAATTTCAAGAATTCAAATAAAAACGCCGCGCCGACGATTAAGATAAAATTTTTGAAAATTCTGATTAGAAAGCGTCGCTGGAGCGAAAAAATTTTTACGTATTTTTTACTTTTATATATGCAGTGATAAGAGCACATTTTTCTCCCAAAAATTTCCGAGGGGTGGGACAAAAGGGGAGGGGTCGGCATCCCCAAAACTCCGTTGGCGGCGTGTCGCGCTCAATGCGCCTGCGTGGGTCTTTTGACGGCACTAAAAGCTGAATGCGTCTGCGTGGGTCTTTCGACGCCGCATTAGATGAATGCGTCTGCGTGGTCTTTTGACGGCGCTAAAAGCTGAATGCGTCTGCGTGGTCTTTTGACGGAGCTAAAAACTGAATGCGTCTGCGTGGGTCTTTTGGCGGCGCATCAGCTGAATGCGTCTGCGTGGGTCTTTTGACGGCGCATCGCGCTCAATGCGTCTGCGTGGGTCCTTCAGTTTGCCTTGCGTGGGTGCGTGGGTCCAGCCTACACCAGTGTAGGCGTGGTGTAGGCGTTGCCCATGCGTGAAGTAAGGGGGTGGGGAGAAAAACATGAAAAGGGAAGCAGGCCTCCAACTTTTTCTTCGTTTGGATTTGGATCGGTTTGAGTATACCGTTATGTACTGCTGGCAAACACATGCAGTAGCGTAGATACAAAAAATTTCAGGGGGGGCGGTTTGGACCGAAGTCTGGGGGGGGTAAAATTTTTTATTTTTTTGCTGAACAATGGCATGAACACTACCTAAAAGATTTTTATAAGGTCCTGGTTTAAATCTATTGTAGCCGAAACCGGCATGCTAAAACACAAAAAGGGGGGTCTGGGGGCGGAGCCCCCCAGAAGTTGAGAAAATTTTTCAATTTTGCCATTAAAACGCTATTGAAACATTGAATTCTTTGCATTGTATATTATCAAATCCCAACCAAATTTTGCAGTTTAATTCGCTATAAATATATATTTTTTCCACTTCTATAGTCTCGTACGAAAACTCAGATTGGATGCTCCCATTATGAACAGGGTATTCCAAGCTGTACATTTCCAGCAACCACCATTTATATAAGGAAATCATGTTTGCAAAAATGCAGTAAATAAAACTTACAAAGCTGGCAAAGCAAAGTAAAGTAAAGCAAACTAGTGAAGGTTCAATTATACATAGAATGCTAATAATGAAGTCGCGCCGAAGACGCGAAAATTTTTCATTGAAGTACAAATGCACTAATTTTTGGGGCAGTTTGGTACAATTTCTTTGTGTTTATGATAAATTTAAAATTTTTTCTGGTCAATTTTTTTCAGGGGGGCAAAACCATTTCGGGGGGGCGCCCCCCCCTAGCCCCCCCCCGTATCTACGCTAGTGAACACATGTATATATATACCTATCCAATCGTATTTTCAAACTTCTCTTATACCTCACTCAGCTTTGGCAGTAACAGGATTTGTCCATGTTTTTTTGCAAATCGGGGAAAAAATGGCACGGATTTCTACCAACCAATCATTTAGAGTGGTTTAAAAGCATTTTGTTTCAGCTGTTTTCAGCGTGCGAAACTATATATATACCTAGGCAGTAGGCACCCTTCTAACCTCTCAGCTCAGCAAGCTTAAAACCCGAGTTTTTGGGCAGAATGCCAAATCCGCCGTACTTTACCTGTTTGATCATGAAACCTGCTGGAATCTGGCCATAATATGCAGAATATCACTAGAAATAAGTTAGTTGTGTTAAAAATTGCAATATTCCATCATTTTTAAGTTTTTCAAAATTTTCATTTTTTACCATTCAAACTTATGAAACCTCGCATGTTGATGCTGCAAATCAAATTTTCGAGCTAGAAGCTTCAAAAATGCTCAAAGTTGGCATATCTTGTGGTTTTAAAGTATTCTCTTGCCCATAGGAAGCATTGAAGCATTAGTTACGCCTTCCTAAAGCATACGCAAAAAATTGAATATTTGGTCACCATATTTCTCCACGCTCTAGTGGACCCAATGTGGGGGGAAAACATGGTCAAATTTTTTTACTGGGTGCACGTAGGGGAAAACCACTATTGCCATGCGATAGAGCAAGTCAAATTATGCACGCATACTAATTAATAGTAGCCAACGTTTGATAGTTGGTTTGTATATATATGCTTGCAAACTTTCGAAAATCCTTAGCATTTTGGCCAATTTTGGGAGGTCAATTTTACTTTGGTCAAGCACTGTACTTACAGAATCAAACTTAGAAACCAATCTGGTATATACGTACTGTAGGTAGATGTACTTCTAGACTTGCTCTTTCTAATGGGCTATACTAGGCAGCTGCAGCTTCTATGGTTGGGGAGTAGGCGACCATGTTTTTCCCCTTTTCCGTCATGTTTTCCCCCCTCTGTCTACGTATATATATTTATTTACAACCAAAAATTAGAAATAAAAATGAGCAATATTAGAACCTATTTGGGCATTCTTTCGAAAACATGGGTATTTTTTGTGAAAAATTTCGAATTTGCCTAATTTTGAGCCAAATGCACCCAAATGATGCAGAAGGTGGTCAAAGTACACCAAATAGGGTAATTGGTACTCATTTTTTAGTGTGAAACACGTATTATAATTGTATAATACACTTATTTCGTGCCGACGGCGCGAAGATGTTTTGAAAAATGGACGTTTTGCACATAGCAGAAAAAAATTCCTGGGGGCAACACAGTTTCGGGGGGATTCTCCCCATTCCCCCCCTGGCTACGCCCCTGCCTTATATACAGCTACAACATAATGTAATTATAATACGTAAAATATAAATTAAGTATATATACGTAAATTAGATGCACAGTGTATTAGGTATAATCTCATATTTATGTAGTATATATATATATATTTACAATGTATTACAGTTCTACAATCTATTTACCATAAATTTACAATGTCAGTCAGCAGCCAATTAGTGGAAAGGAAATTTTACCACGGTTTTACAACATTAATAGAGCATTGTAAATTCATTGTAAATACATTGTAGATTCATTAATCAATCGTTGTAAAATTAATTAGAAAGTCTACAACGTTTTTACAATGTCGTATAAACGTTGTAAAAACGATGTACGTACATTGTAAGTTAGTGCACTCTTTTATAATGTTTTTACGACGTTGTAAATTCGTTGTATAAGCGTGTGAAAAACGTAGTACATTTGTTGTAAAGTTGTTTAACTTACGTTGTACGTCTGTTGTAGTTTCGGATATAATTACTGTAAAAACATTGTAAAAACGTAAAAAATCGTTAAAATGCCATTATACAACCATTGTAAAATCATTATACCTTGCGCATGGAATATTTATGGTAAAAATGGGGTAAATGAAGGCCGCTATATCCAAGTAAGTTTACAATGAAATTACCACTTTTTTACAATGTATTTATAACAGAAAAGTTCTCCCTGTGAAAACGTTATTTCCAAGTAAAAATCAACAATAATTCTTCAGTTTTACTTATTTAGTCGAAAAACTTAGTTTTTTTGCAAAAAATTCGAATTTTTCCAAAAAATTTCGAATTTTTACTGATTTTGAAGCAAAATGTTCAAAATTGTGAGGGTGGGGTCTGGAAAATGTAGGTGGGTGGCGTCTGGGATTTGGCCATTTGGGGGTGGGGTCTGCCTCCAAAATTTCGAGGGTGGGGTCGGGAGTTTCCCATTTGGGGGGAGGGGTTCCCCCCACTCGACCCCTTCCCCCCCCTCCCCCCACTCGGCCCCACCCCCAGTTTTTTGGGCTTCCCCCCCACTCACCATAAAAAGGTGCCCAGAAAATGCCAAATTTTAAGGATTTTTGGTCTAAATTTTCAAAAAATATTCCGGCTTCGCCGGAATTTTTTGTCAAAAATCGTCTATTTTGGTACTCAAATTCGATTTTTGAGCACTTTTTAGCATAGTTGTAGCAGTATATGTAGAAAACAGGCTATTTTTACTGCATTTTTTAGCGATTTTGGGCCACTTTGGATCCCCCCCCCCCACTAGTGGGGGGGGGGGCTCCCCTCCACTCTCCCCACCCCCACTTTTTTCGCCTAGAAAACGCCCAGGTTAACCTCCCCAAACACACCTATGACAGTTGTTCTAAACTCACATACATACTCACTCACATACTCCAACGCGGCCCTCTCCCAAATTTGGTGGGCGTTTTTAGAAATAAAGTCAATATTGAGTCAGAAAGTGTATAAAGCTGTTGTAAACGTGTATTTCCCGCAGAAGTTACTGAAGTTGAGAACTTTTGGAAATCATGAAAAAATTTGTAATGGAAACCTTTAAAAAGATTTTAATAAAAGTTGAGAAATTTTTTGAAAAGTTTTGAATAAAAGGCTCTGCGTGCGCAACGAATTAAAAAAACTTTAGTTAGAAAAGCGCGGCCGGCGCGAAAGAAAGTTTCTAGAAATGGAGATAGAATGGTGCCGCAGACGCGAAAAATTAAAAAGCTTTAGCTACAAATGCGCTGCGGGCGCAAAAATATTTTAATTGCTGAGATAAATTAGCGCCGCAGGCGATGAAAATTTTAAAAATTGAGATTCGTAGAAAAACCTGCAGGCGACGTAAATTTTAAAATTTGTGATAGAAAAGCGCTGCAGGCGCGAAAGATTTTCATATTTTTTTGTTTTATGCACTGAAAGAAAGCTCAATTTTAGCCTTTCCCCCAAAAATTCCCCGGGGGGGGGTCGGACAAAAAGGAGGGTTGTCGGCCATAGGTGTGTTATGGGACTCCTCCCCTCCCCCCAAATGGAGGGGTCGCCAACCCCCCCACTAAAAATTTTTTGCTACCCCTCCCCCAAATCGACCGTCGGCCGACCCCCCCCTAAAAATGTTCAAACCCCTACCTAAATTTTTGAAAATTTTTAGCCGAAAATTCGAAATTTTTCGAAAAATTGATAAAAATAAGCCAAAAATTTCTAAAATTAGCTTAATTACCCTAAAAATCGCTAAAACTAGCTGAAAACTGAGAAAATTTTTCAGTTTTTGGACGAAAACCGATTTTTCGCCGACCCCCCCTTGAAAATTTTTCTTACCCCCCCAAATTGACTTTTGGCGACCCCCCCCTCCCCCTTTTTTCGCCAAACCCCCCTCCCTACTTTTTTCGAACCCCCTCCCCCACTTTTTTCGCCAGCCACACCTATGGCTGTCGGTACTCCTAAAATTACCCTGGGTGCGCCCATGAGCGACACCTATGGAACGGAGGGATGTTAAGGTTAGAAGACAGTCGAGACACCGTAGTATCCGCCATAAAATGTTGGAGGCCCACCGCCCATCTCCAATTCTTGATTGTTAATGTGTGCAGTTAATTTAGATGGAGGGTCATATGGGCTCTTTATCACCGTTACCATTACATATTCCTCCTCAGCTTAGTTTTCCATCCACTAATGAACTGATTGGTGGCTCCAGCCTATTACAGGCTCGCACGGTACGGACATGTTTGTAAATTATATATATAGTCAATCGGGAAAAACTCCATTTTTTCAAACTTTTGGCCTTGTAGAGTTGTAGACCTCATTTTTTGGGATGGGAAAATTCTTGTAGTTTGAAGAATGGCAACCCCTACGGATTATTTTCATGTATTAGTGACTTCTCTGGACTTTAGTAACAGGGAGTGCTTTGTGAATAATTTCCTGGGAAAAAGCCAAAATCGGGAAAAAAGCCACTTTGGACGAAGCATATCGTGAAGGCGTAGACCAATTCTGAGTGTTCCATCATATTCAGCGTCGCTTATTTACCCTAGGTTTGTTGTTTACTTGCACAAATTGCCTTCGTAAAGCACTGAAAACAACTTTTTAGTTTGCAGCATAAACTGGATAGTTTTCATCAAATACGTAAACATACAAATTTTTTAAAAACTTGCTAAAACGAAGGCTAGTTACAAAATAGTGTTTTCCAATGAATTCGTAATGCTCTTTTGGCCAGATGTGCCAGGTTAGGGATGAAATGCGGCGTGTAGCGGTCAGAAAGACTGCCCTGACATATATATTAGTCCAAAAGTTGCTCTTTTCAGGCCACCTATAAACGATATTGCTTTGTAAAACTTGAATTGCTGATTAGTGACAACTGACAACAATATGACATAGTAATAATCCAACAACAAACAACAACAACAAACAGTTTATTTTGGTCATAGCACTACATCATACATATACATACCACGCAAAAAGACCAAAATAGGATTCGAGCAAATGCTCGATCCCCTACAACAGATATGACAACATCAGCATGGAAACCTTAAAAATTACAATCCATTAACAAAGTATATATATACAAGAGTTTCACAATAGAAAGCATAAATACTCGCACCAAAAAATTACATTGTAGATATACGTACACGAATACACGTATGTACATTACAGATTTACGTCATACTTAAGATGCTCTGAAAAATTCATTTTCTCAATCCTGTTTCTAAATACGGAAGTGCTGGCGGATTGCACAACACTACTCGGAAGGCTATTCCATACGGGAATCACGCGGTTACTGAAAAAATGTTTACTACATTCCAGCCTGCTGCGCTGAGATCTCAATTTTAAACAATTTCCTCTAGTACCAGAGTCAAAAGCAAATGAAAAGAAATTTGCAGAATTCACCCTATCTACCTCAAAAATGATCTTATATGCCTGCACTAGGTCCGCTCTAAGTCGCCTTAGTTCCAAAATTTCCAGTCCTGTTGCGTTCAGCCTGTTAACAAAAGTTAGGTCTTTCAATGAGGGAATTCGTTTTGTAAATCTTCTTTGGACCGTTTCTATTTTTCGTATGTCCCCCATCAAAGACGGTGACCAAACGCAGGAGTTATACTCTAAAATGGGTCTAACATATGTCTTAAACATCGCCACCAAGAATTTAACGTCTCTACAGCAGAAGCTTCTAAAAATCAGAGCAATCTTTTGATATGCCTTAGCACAAATTTTATCACAATGAATTGAAAATTTGAGGTCTTCGGAGATAAAAACACCAAGATCCTTTATCACAGTCGCTTTTGGGATTACTGTGCCATTTACAGATAGATCGTTTTGCAATAAAGGTCCCCCCATCTCCACAAACATACTTTTATTTAAAGCAATAGAAAGTTGATTTTCAGTGGCCCACGTAAAAACATTCACACAATCCAGTTTAAAATTCTCAAAATCGTTCAACGTGCACCCAGCCAAAGACAGTTTTGTATCATCTGCAAAAATTTTTGAGTCACAAAATGACAAAGAATCAGGGAGATCATTAATATACGTAACAAATAAGATGGGCCCAAGCACGCTCCCCCTGGGGTACTCCACTAACGACCTCTCCCCTCTCCGACAATGCATCGTTAACTCTTACGTACTGGTATCGTTCATTCAAAAAGGCGCGAATCCAATTTAAAGCACGTCCCCTAATCCCAAAAGAATCAATTTTGCTTAAAAGTTTGACATGAGAAACTGAATCAAAGGCTTTACTTATGTCTAAGTAAAGAGCTTTCACACCCATCTTAAGATTTCTAGCGTCTGTCCATAATTTTAAACACTCGAGTAGCTGGGTCTGGGTGGACCTATTTGACATGAACCCGTGTTGGTGCTTTGAGATAAGATTATTATGGAGAAGATGATTAAGTAAGTATTTCTTAATTACCTTCTCCATTACCTTACAACAGATACTCGTGAGGGAAACAGGGCGATAGTTAGCGGGATCCGTTTTAGACCCTTTGCCTTTAAATATAGGAATAACGTGAGCAATTAACCAGTCTTCTGGCAGAATTCCCTCGTTGAAGGACTGTTGAAATATTACTCTGTAAAGGAATAGATAACTGGGTTTTAAAAAGTTTGAGAAATTGAGAAGGCAGTTTGTCGGGGCCAGCTGCTGACTTGAACTTAAGGGAACTAATTGCATCAACAATGTCCTTTCTTGAGAATCTAATGTTTTCAAACTCATTATCAAAGTTTTTTGCCAATGGGACAATAGGCACTCCATTGTCCCGTACGAATACAGACTGAAACTGGTCGTTTAATAAATTTGCCTTACCATGCTCGTCCATAGATGTAGAGTTACCTGTAGTCAAAACTGAAATGTATTCAGGAGAAGACAGTCTATGTTTCACGTATTTGAAAAATTTCTTATTAGAAGGTTCCGTCAGAATTGTAGATTCACGCAATCTATAAAATTTGGCAATAGCATTGTCGCACATAGCCACCGCGTTTCTGTATCGGTTTCCGTCAAATTCACAGTGAGTACGTTTAAATCTTTTGAATAAAGCCCTCTTTTTACACAAAAG